>PVIH01026322.1:0-18969 GCA_004025045.1 Sigmodon hispidus | reverse complement strand
CAACCTAGATGTCCCTCAACTGAAGAATGGATTAACAAACTGTGGTACATCTACACAATGGAATACTACTCAGCAGTAAGAAAAAAATGATATCCTAAAATTCACAGGCAAATGGATGGATTTGGAGAATATCCTCCTGAGCGAAGTATCACAAACTCAGAGAGATAAGCAGGGGATGTACTCACTCACTAGTGGTCTCGAAACAAACAAACAAGAAAAAAAGCCAAACATGCCCAAGTGGCAAACCACAACCACCGAACAGCTTGGGATCAGAAACACCCTGGACTGACCCTTCAAACCCCAGTCCAACTATAGGAACACCTGACTCACTCTTGAGGGAGGGGGGACAGAACTGGATTTGGCCAGGAGTGGAGACTGATCCAAGCATTATTGGGTCAGTGGGACCATAGGACTGTCTGTTCCCTGCCCAGGGAGGGGATGGGGAGTTGCAGAGAAGAAAAATGACCAAATGTGGTGGGAGGGGGAAGAGACCTTGAATAAGGATATACAGGGATGGAAAAAAAATTCAGAGGGAAAGCTGAACACAAAGAAAATATATGTGTAGCAATCTTATTTGTATTTCCACTCTTGATAAGCCATGCTTATGATTCTTATCCTCTGTATAGTTATTGTTAACTCTTCTGCATTTTAAATTTTTTTTGATAAATACAAAATTAAGAAGGAAGAAAAAAAAAGAAAATATATCTATATCTCTCACTCTGCACAAAACTCAAATCCAAGTAGGTCAAGCCCTCAACATAAACCCAGTTACACAAAACCTGATAGAAAAAATTGAAAAATTTATTGAATGCATTGATACGGGAGATCCTTTCCAAATACAACACCAATAGTACAGACAATGAGTGTATAAATTAATAAATGGGACCTTCTGAAACAGTAGCTTCTTTTTGAAAGGAAAAGGATATGGTCAATAAGACAAAACAAAACCTACAGAATGGGAAAAAAAATCTTTACTAACCCAACATCTGGCAAAAGACCTATCTCTAAAATATGGAGGAAACTTAAGAAACCAGAGGTCAAAAAAATCAAAGAACTCAATTAGAAAAAGGGATAAAGAGCTAAATAGCGAATACAGGGAAAGTACCTAAATATAATAAAGGCAATTTACAAAAAGCCATTGGCCAACATCAAACTAAACAGAGAGAAACTCAAAGCAATCCCACTAAAATCAGGAACTAGACAAGGCTGTCTCCTCTCTCCTTAGCTATTCAACATAGTTCTCAAAGTCTTACCTAAAGCAATAAGAGAACTAAAGGAGATTAAAGGGATACAAATTGCAAAAGAAGAAGTCAAACTATCTCTATTTGCACATAGCATAATTGTACACATAAGTGACCCAGGGAACTTCTACAGCTGATAAACAATGGAGCAGGATACAAGGAATTGCAAAGAAATCAGTAGCCGTCTTATACACTAAAGATAAAAGGGCTGAAAAAGAAATAAGGGAAACATCACCATTTATAATAGCTGCAAATAGCAATAAATACCTTGGAGTAATTGTAACCAAGGAAATAAAAGATCTATTTGACAAAAATCTTAAATCACTGAAGAAAGATATTGAAGAGGATATCAGAAAATGGAAAGATCTCTCATGTTCCTGGATAGGTAGGATCAACATAGTAAAAACAGCAATCTTACCAAAAGCAATCTACAGATTCAATGCAATTTCCATCAAAATGCCAACACATTTTTTTACAGAACTTGAAAGAACAATACTCAGTTTCATTTGGAACAACAGGAAAGCCAGGATTGACAAAACAATTGTGCTCAACAAAAGAACCTCAGGAAGCATCACCATCTCCGACTTCAAGTTCTACCATGGAGCTACAGTAATAAAAACAGACTGGTACTGACATAAAAACAGACTTGTGGATCAATGGAATCGAATTGGAGATCACAACATTAATCCTAAAATCTATGAACACCTGATCTTTCACAAAGAGGCCCAAAATATTCAATGGAAAAAAGATAGTATCTTTAAAAAATGACATTTGCATAGCTGGATGGTAGTGTGTAGAAAACTGCAAACTGCAAATACATACAAGCCTATCACCCTACACAAAACTCAAATACAACAGCTAGGTAACAGAAGAAAGTTAAGAGAGCCAACCATAGATTCCCCTGGGAAGGGGAAATCGAGTAGATCTCCTGTGAAAATATACTGGAGGGGAGGGAAGCAAGGGAAGGTGAGAAGAGAACAACCACGAACCCACAGGATGAGCCCAGCTACGATTCCAAGCAATAGTGGAGAGGGTGCCTATACTGGCCTTTCCCTATTATCATGTCAATGACCACCATAATTGCCATTATAGAACCTATATCCAGCAATGAAGGAGGCAGATGCAGAAATCCATAGCTTAACACCCTGCTGAGCTACTGGTCCATCTGAAGACATCTCAGAGAGGTTGAATGAGTGGAGGGATAGGGATCCCCTGAATGTAGATGACAGTCGAAAAGCATGTTCAGTTTCTGGAGCCTCTTGCATTGTGACCAAAGTCTATTCCGGGACCATGAATTGGCTCCTCCTAGCCCATGCCTAGTGGCAAAACAACTTTCTCAGCCTTGATACCTAGGGGAGAGAGTCTGTCCTACCTCAACTGAATATGCCAGACTGAATTGACTCACTTTTGGATCCCTTCTATGGGGAGGTAACAGGGGTTGAGGGAGGAGGCTGTAAAGGACTGAGAGAAAGGGCAGGAGATGAAGCACCAAAAAATTGAATATGCATAATAAGTGATCTTGTAGATGGGACCCAATCCTAAATATGAGATCATAATTCATGTGTAGCATACTTTCAGTAATTTTTAATATTGTATACATTTTAAATTCTTATGTTTACAATGAACTCTTCAAAGTAAAGATATGACTATTGCAAAATACACATGGACATTCAGTCATATGGTTGCCATCATTATCTCTTCTTTCTAATCTTATATGCTATCAAAAAGTACCTTTGCTTGCATTTCACTATTAAGTAGTAAAATATAAAGATGATGATGATACTGATTGGTGGTAGTGGTAATGATGATGATGATAATAGCCTATTGTTATTTTTAGATGAGGAATATTCCCAGAATCTCATCAACTAAAGTCTTGGCCATGATTGGTGCTATTGGGAGGTGGGGCATGGTGAGAAATTCTTTGGTAAATAAGGGCTTTCCTTAAAGAATACAGAGCTTCTTCTTGTCCCCTTTGGCTTCACCGCCATGAACTTCAGGATATTTTTGTTTTATTACATATGTTCACCATGTTGTATTCTCAGCACAAGTCCAAATCAGTAGGGCAAAGACATCATGGACCTCAAAAATAATGAGACAACATAAACAGAGTTTTTGTTTGTTTGTTTTTGGTATTTGTTTTGTTTGCCTATGTAAGTTGACTGTCCCTGCTATTACTTATAGAACAGAAAACACATATACCCATAACACAATAAGGAAACTTATGTTTTGGGTGATTCCACAGCACAGAAGCATCACCAAATAGCTTTATCTGCTGTTGAACAAGAGTAACAAGCCATAGAATGTGTTCCTTTTCCACCATCAAATAAATGCTTTCTCTAAAAGGTTCATATGTTCTATAGTTTCTATTTTAGGGAAACAAATATCAGAAGCAGTTGTAGAATCAAATGGCAGAACTTTTACCAACAGGAAGATGTTTGGGGGTAAGCCTTTCAACTTATCTTCCTGAGTCCCTAGCCTCATTGACTATGCCTGCATCATAGAGATTTATTATTTCGTTAATAGACATTTTTTTGTTGTTAATGCACATGACTCACAAACCACAACAAACACAACACACATTTTCCTTAGATCATGTACAGGTATTGCCTATGCAGTGCTGATAGTATTCACTTCATTATAGCTATTATCATAGCCATGGGACCAAGAACCATTTCAGCCACTTCACTATCACTAGTTTAATGAATGTCTGGAGCATTACTTCCAATGTTAAAACCTCTACAATACCTTTATTTCCTCTCCTTGTTGGGAATAAGGAGGTTAAGCCTAGAGCTTTACATATGCTAGGAAAGCCTCCTACTACTGGGTGACACCTTGTCCCCTTTTGTGCTTTTTTAACAGTAGTGTTCTACTAAATTGCTCAGGCTGTGTATGTGCTTACCCTGTTGCCCAAGCAGGCCTTGAATTTGTAATCTTTCTATCTCATTCCTGCTAGAAGCTGAGGTGACAGGTTTGTGCCATCAGAATCTCCAATATTCATTTCTTGAAAAAATTTTCCTGGTGTTTTATAAGCTTATGATTTATTGCTAAATGCTACAAGGTTCTAATGCATTATTTTTGAAAACTTCTGAAACTAACCTCTTAACAATTCTGAGTCCTCTTTGATTTTCAGCTCACTATATAAGATTTTTTCTTGTTTTACAAAAATAATCCCCTTGAGCAGAATGTAATTTTACAATGGTGGTAGATACAGTCTTTCATTGCATTACCAGACCTCCATTTTTGACTTTGTACAATGATTCTTTTTAACTTTTCATTCCTGTCACTTTCAGTACAAAACTGTAACACCTTTTCTGCCTATTTTTTCAGGTCTCAAATGGCTATGTTTTTAACCACACACACTTTTATAAGATGTTGCACACTAACCACTGAATATTTTCATGAGTAGACTGGGTCATTGCACCATTGTTAAATAGATGCTCCCTCTTTTTCTTCTTGATGTTATCCTTAGAGGTATCCTTTTGATCCTTTGCAAAAACATCTGCATACATCAGAACTGAAAGCAACCAAATAAACACAAAACATATAGGTGTTGGCTTCATGTGCTTGCATTGGGCAATATGTTTACAGATGAAAAAAGCCATATCAAGGTGTAGATGAGTAGAAAAGGACTGTTTTCTTTTAGGGGTAGTAGATAAAGTGTTTCCTTATGGCTGCATTTGGACTGTTACCTGGCACATGAAGTCATGTGTGGGTGTTTTTTTCTTGTTGTTTCATAACCGTGCTCAAAGTTTTAAAATGTAGAGCAGTTTGGACTTGAGATTTTCAGATTAGTCATGCTCCACTTGTTGTAGCAAAATGATTCCATGACAATACTAAAAATTAACACAGTAGTCAATACAAAATATCTTGATACATAGCAACAAAAGTCCACATTATTGGTTTATATTTCCATTGTGTCTGATAAAGAGAAATAGTCACATCTATTAAATTATTATTGTCTCTTTGTTAAGCTATGCTTTGTATCAATGTAGTGATAGATCTAGCAGAATCAAAAAAATTAAGTACTTGGTGTAAGTGATTGATTCAGGGTCATGAGAATAAAAACATTCTTATGATGGCAGGGTAAGTAGTGTAAACAAAAACAAATCAAAATTCTGTTATGTACTAAACTTTCATAGAAAGGGAGAGATTGGAAGATGCAATCAGAAAATTAAATCAAATTCTTTTGAAAATGTTTTCAGAGGTTTTAAGAGATTTAACAGATTGTATGTTCTTTTGGTCTTTGCTGCTACATTTAATTCAGATCAACAAAAGAATAAAAATAATCTAAAAATATAAAACTTTAAAAGCAAGAATCACCCTGCTGTCTTGTGTTGTATCTCTAGCTATTACTGTGTAGAGATGTAAATTAAAAATCAATATGCCTGACTTGGAGTAGAAGTTTAGACATTTGAAAATGTATTAATCTAGAGAAATTTTATTTAGCCATACTATGTCAGGGTTTTCTTATGAATAAAAAAGGGACAGTGATCATTACTATTATGAAAGTCAAGCAAGTATATATTTTATGGTTCTTGGAACACTACTGACCACATTGGAAGGGCAATAAAGTATTTGTTCAATGTGATTGCAATAATAACAGTAACAATAAATATAGTACTGTTTCTAGCTTCTCTACTCTGTTTTGTTTCCTCATACAACCATGTGTATTTTTCTCACTGCGATGGACTTTTAGTAGCTTCTATTACAGAACAATGCCAACTTACCCAAATGATTTCTGGAACAACAACAACAAAAATTTAAGTAGACAGGAGGTACACAATAATTAAATGGACCTTAAAGGAAATTCAATATATTCTTATGCAAATCTGTTTTCTCTCTCTCTCTCTCTCTCTCTCTCTCTCTCTCTCTCTCTCTCTCTCTCTCTCCTCCTCCTCCTCCTCCTCTCATCTCTTCTTCTCTCCTCTCCTCTGCCTCCTCTCTTCACCATGATAATGACATGTCAAAAAGAGTGATTTCTACATTGACCTTTATCCACTGGAAGCAATTAGCATTAATATAAAAAATAAAAATGTTATTATACTCCATCTTAGATATTGTAGACTTCTATTAATGTAACAAAATTTATTTATATGATAGCTAAGCAGATAAATAAATGGAGAAAAATAAACTCATTTAACAATGAGTTAATGTTAAATATATTTTTCTTAAGTAATTATACATTTAACGTTTGTAATCATTTTTTACATGTACAATTTTGTTGGGTTTTTTAGTTTATTTATAAATACAATTTCTCTATGTGATCAAGTAACTTTTGAATGCCTTAGAGCTTATAAATAAGCTATAATGCCACAAGAAGTGAGTGACAGCAATAATAAAAATTTAAGAAGGTTATTCTCTAATAATTAAATTGTCAGAAATGTACATGATGTACTTAATCCAACATTAAATCAACCATATATTTCTATTTCTTTTTTTAATATTTATTTATTTTTATTTTATGTAAATTGGTGTTTTGCCTGCATGTATAATTATATAAGCGTGTCAGATCTTGAAATTATAGACAGTTGTTAGCTGCCACGTGGATGCTGGGAATCGAACTCAGGTCCTCTGGAAGAACAGTCAGTGCTCTTAACCACTGAGCCATCTCTCCAGCCCATATTTCTATTTCTAAAGAAGCAGAGATTAAAACATATACAAAATGATTATAATAAAATTAATTATTGAAATTAAAAATTCAAATCTATTTTTAAAAGCATAATATTCAATAACACAAAGGTTGAAACTATCAGTGTCTGTCTTTTCATAAAATACTTGATTATCTAGTAGGTTTAAAGCTAAAACTTCCCTTAGCAACATCAATCAGTAAATTATATGACGTATTATTCAGAAACCACAAAATCACAGTTTCAATTAATTAGATTGTGAAAAATTAATTTGCTAACAAATTTACCATGGAATGCTAAAATGTTCATCTGACTTTTACACTATCTTTGTGAACTTGAAGCTTCTCTCTTCACCATTCAGTGTGTCTATACCTTAAATGTCACACTACTGACTATAAACATGTCATTAAAGACACTTTTTGAAAACAAACCATATAAACCATCTTACAGAAAATTCTCAGTCCAAATCACACAATAATAACAGCATCAGTAGTAACAAAATAAAATTTCTAGAGAAATTTTATAGCTAATGAACTATTGAAAATTATTTATAAAATTGTTGAGTAAAGATTTTCAGTCTAGAACTACAATAATCCTTAGACAATCAATATGATTTGTGACTTGGTATGAAAAGTATTCCTCAATAAAAATTTAAAAAATAATTAACTTAAACAGCTCTTTGTGAATATACTCTATGTTAGTCTGGTGTTTTTAATCACTATTTGTAAGAATTTTTCTACTATATATTTATTATATCACATAATCTTTTCCATGACTGTATGTATTTTGGACAACTTTTATAACATTGAAATCTTGTGTTTTAATCTTTGAAATGAGACTAATAACCGAGACAATATAAAACACAGATATTCATATGTATATGTTTGTTTCACTCCTGCTCAGAATCGCTTGTTCTATCAACAATGTATGCAACACTTTTATACCTATTCACAAATTAATCAAAGCATAGTACCTATACAACATAGAGTTTTATTCAGCCACAATGGTGTATAAAAGTTTTATTAGCAGAAAAATAGATGCAACTAAAGATGATTATGTTAAATAAAATAAATTAGGCTCAGAATAATAAAGTTTATTTTCATCTCATTGCTGGTCCCATATTTTATATAGGTATATAAAGTGATTTATGTGTATGTCATGAATAAGTGACACAGTCTACTTTGTAAGTTATCAGGAAAGGCAGGGTGAGAAAGGGGAGATATAATTAACAGTAGAAAAGATATATGTCAATAAAAACAAAAGCATATTCAAATGTCATGAACACAAAATGAGACTTTCAAATATTATTATTAGCATGTTCTTAGCAGGTAATGATAAATGTCATATGGCTTTATCTCCACAAAGTCATTTAATATTCTAAAGTGCTTTGAATAAGGAAACTGATCCAGAAATGCTGTAAATTAACAATTATAACTGCTTATGTTCTGAGCATAACTGTTTCTGAGCTACTGTTAACATTAAAACACTAGACAAAGTACTTAAACACTTTGTGTCTCCCTTTTTTTTCTCATTTCCATTGTTTTTCTTATAGTTGAAATACACAGGAAGAGTGAGAGAGAGATGGGGAGAGGGCAGAGGTAAAGTCCACTTGGAAGCTTAGATTTTATAAATTCTTATTACTTGGCACCTCCGGGCTGATAGCTAGCCATGTGCTCATAAAGTCATTATTTCTTTTTTGTATGAATAAAGCCACATTTTTTATCCCAGTATATCCTTGTTCAAGGTCCCTTCCTCCTCCCATACCCTCCAGTCACTATTTTCCACATCTCCCCATCTCCTCCCCAGCAAGGGCATGAGGTCCCAATATGGCTTAGTTCAGCATCCACTCCTGGCAGATCCAGTTTCCTCACCCCAACATCAAGTCTGAGTCAGGTGTTCCTCTAGAGGGAGTGGCATCTAAGGTGCCAGTCCAAGGTGTTTCCAATCCAAAGCTGTTCAGTGGTTGTGGTTATTAGCTTGGACAAGCTATGCTTTTTTGCTTTTTGTTTAGAGTCCACTAATGATAAGCACATCCCCTGCTTATCCTTCTGTGTTTGTGTGAACTCGCTCAGGAGAATGTTCTCCAGACCCATCCATTTTCCCTTGAATTATACTATATCATTTTTTCTTAGTGCTGAGTAGTACTCTATTGTGTAGATGTACCACAGTTTGTTAATCCATTCTTCGGGTGAGGTTGTTTCCACGTTCTTGCTATTATGAAAAATGCTGCTATGAATATAGTTGAGCTAATGCCTTTGTAGTGTGACTGTGCATCTTTAGGGTATACACACAGAAGTGGTATTGCTGGTTCCTTGGGGAAATTGATTCCCAGTTTTCTGAGAAACCACCATGCTGCATTCCAGAGTGGCTAAACAAGCTTACACTCCCACCAACAATGGAGGAGTGTTCCCCTTGCTCCACAACCTCTCCAACATAGGCTGTCATCTGTGTCTTTTATCTTAGCCAATCTGACTGGTGTCATGTGGTATCTCAAAGTTGTTTTTATTTCCATTTCTCTGATGGTTGAAGATGTTGAGCGCTTTGTCAAGTGCCTTTCAGCCATTTGCAATTCTGCTGACCATTTCCTTTTTAGTTCTGAACCCCATTTTTTGATTGGGTTTTTCAAGGTTTTGGCCTCTAGTTTCTTGAGTTTTATATATTTTAGAGATCAGTCCTCTATCACTTGTAGGGTTGGTGAAATTCTTTTCCCATTCTGTAGGCTGTCATTTTGTCCTATTGACAGTGTCCTTGGCTTTACAGAAGCTTCTCAGTTTCAGGAGGTCTTACTTATTGGTTGTTCTTCTTAGTGTCTGAAGGTCATCCTGAGACTGCAATACTGCTTACATTTAGAGAGCATCTACAAGAGAGTGACAACTCCGTGAATATCATCCATGTATTCATCGACTAAAATATACATTATCACAACTACTGAATTCTTTTTCAATGCTACTTATTTTAATGTTTTTGATAGAATGATAGAATACAAATTTTACACAATTATATTGTACATAAATGGTCCCCAGAAAATGGATACATAAAAGTGTTCTTTGAATTTTTATTATATGATGATATTAGGAATATATTAATTTATCTGAAATTATGCAACAATCTTCAGAGACAGCATTATCATCTAAAGTGAGAAATAAGCTGACTCAATCTCAGGGAGTTTGGACACTTTGACCCAAATGTGCTTCATAACTATGATGAAATTGGGGTCTGGATGTATTATATCAGACTACCCAAAACTTCCTAGTAAACATATATAGGAGACTTATACATAGTGGCAACCTGACAGACATGTCTTTTCTAATCATCCTGTTTAGCACATTAGTGTGAAAGCACTGTGCAGCAGAAAAGCTAGTGATGTGCCATGCTGAGAAAGTGCACATCCCTATTACAGTGTCTCCTGCTTATCTTAGTATGTCCACTTCATTTAAGAAGGTAACAGCTATCTCTAAGTGTGCCTATTGACACATTTGAAGGGAAGCAGAAATAACAAGGTGTGATGACTCAAGAACAAATTGAAGACATAATAAATAAAACCTGATAGAAAGATGAAGAAATGGAGAACAGAGACCCATTTTTTTCTTTAATAGATTCTACATGCTTAGTAATAAATATTACAAAATACTATTT
This sequence comes from Sigmodon hispidus, assembly GCA_004025045.1. Lineage (NCBI taxonomy): Eukaryota > Metazoa > Chordata > Mammalia > Rodentia > Cricetidae > Sigmodon > Sigmodon hispidus. Next base: position 8,465 of record PVIH01026322.1, on the reverse strand, counting down.
ATAAAAAAATATATGCTGATTTATTTTAAATGTGTTCTCATATTGTATATAATAAGGAGAAGGAATATATGAGAGGACAATGAGGGAAAAAAATGAAAGATAAATATGCTCTGAATTCAACAGAAAAATAAGCAAAACTTTGAACAGTTGTTATATGTTATGCTGTAGTGTCAAAGGGCACATCCTCTGTCAATCCACATAACTATCCTCAAATACTATTATAAAATATAACTTTGAAAAATTAAATGATGAATCAAAGAAAGATTTTTCGTATATCTGTTAAAGACACTCAACAGCCCTTGAAGATCTTTTTGTTTCTTCTAAATAATTGAGTCAAAGGCCACTTCCCTAATTTAAATTGTTAATATCTTTTAAATTTTAAATATACAAAAAGTGGGCAAGATAGTTTAGTAGATATCCTCTATTTATTATTTACACATACAGCAAAGGATAACCAGCCTACAATTCACAATCCCTCAGCTAGGTAATAGGAGGAATTTAAAAGAGACATCCATGGATTGCCCTGGGAAGGGAAAAAAGAGATAATCTCCTAAGTATATTGGATTCATATGGGAGTGAGCAAGAGGGAGTGGGGTGTAATCATCAAAGAAAGAGATGGTTGAGTGGGAGATGTAACAGAGAGGGAAAATAAAGAAATGGATATAAGTAGAGCCATTGTGGAATTAGAGAGACACCTGGTAGTAAGGAAACCATCAAGAATGCACAAGATGTCCCTGGCTAAGACTCTAAGAAATAGTGGAGATGGTGCCTCAACAGGACTTGTCCTATAATCAAATAAATGACCACCCTAATTGTCATAGAACCTTCATCCAGCAATAGATTCAGGCAGAAACAGAGATCAATAACTAAGCACCAGGTCAAACACCTGGTGCAGGTGAAGACAGGGAGAAGAGAGTATATAAGTAAAGGGATCAGGATCATGAGAAAGAGACCCACATAGATGACTGCCCCTAGCTATTGAGAGATCATAAGCTATGAAATGACAACTGAGAAACTTTCATGGAAAGGAACCAAACCCTCCAAATATAGACAATAGTAGAATGGAGTGGAAAGTTTGTGGCGCCTCTTGAAGTAGGACCAGAGTTTATTTCTGGTGTATGAACTGGTATCTCAGATTTCATTCTTTAAAGAGGAACACTTTACTCAGCCTTGACACTGCGGGGAGGGATTCAAACCTACCTCAACTGAAAATGCCAGACCAAACTGACAAGCCTTGGGATTCCTTGCCCTCCCTGTGGAATAGATGGGGGGATGGGTTCAGGGAGGGAGGGCTGAGGGAGAACTTGGAGGAGGGGAGGGAGGAGAAGCAGTGGTGGGTATGAAAAACAACTTTTTAAACAAAAAATAAAGATAAATTTATTTAAGATAAAGATAAAAATGTACTTAATACTTTAAAACATAGTATTAAAAATTATTTCATCTTTACCCCCCAGTTTTCCCCATTTCTGGTTGTTGTTTCCCCATTTTATTAAGCTGTAATTTAAGTGCTATGAAGTTAGTTTGTGAACTTATAGCTTCTTAAGGCAGTCTATTTATAAAGTTGTGTAACCCTAATAAAACAATTTTAGTTTCCGTGTGTAATCTCTTTTTAAGCTCTACTAGTCTAAATAATTTGATTCTTGAATATTTCTTATAAAATTATATATATACATATGTTAACTTTTGTGTCTAAATAATATACTCTATATACTTTGAGATACATTCATTTATCTATTGCTCATCAGTGCTCCATTATTTGGCTATTCCATATGTTCTTCATGGAGTCAGAGCAGGTGGAAGTATTTACTGTGTCTATTTATGACTCTTACAAATCTAAAACATAGATACTTGTGAGACACATTTCTTTATGTGGATATATGTTTTTCTTTTTAATTGAATCTTTGTGAATTTTATATCATGCATCCTTATTCTATTTACACCCTCTTTCCTTCATATCCACACTTCACTTTGCAGCCTCCCCCCAAAGCAAAACAAAATTCAAAAAAAAAGCAAAAGAACAACAACAAAATACTAACATTAAAAACGTCTTGTCTTTGAAGCCACACAGTATACTCTTTAATTTATAAATCTTTAGTTGTAGGTTTCTATTGCAATGAGACATTGGTTTAGTTCAAGGCCTCTGGCTTCTGCTATAACCTACATACTCAATCCTCACTGGGACTTCTCTTGGATATCATGTTGTTGCCTTGTGTAATGGAGGTTCTCCAGCTTTGGATATAAAGATCTAGCCCCTTCACATGGTCCAGCATTTCATAGATGATGTAAATATTGGGGTTGACCAACTCATAGCCTAGGTTTTTGGCCTGGTTGATAATTGGGTTGGTCAGCTTGCCAGCTGTCCATCCTCAACATCAGTAAGGTGAGCTCTCCTGCGTTACCCTGGATAGCTTACCCAATACAGCGAAAGCAAGGAGCAGGTCCAGTTCTCCTGATACCACTTTTGCATTGTGATTATTCACCCAGATCCATACAACCAGGACCATCTCTGCTTTTACAAGACAAGGTGCATGGCTTGTTTTCTCAACTGCTGCAGTTAGTAAGGTGCAAAGTCAGTTTTCCTGCTTTTGTGCTCTGGGGGCCAGCCATAGGGATCCTGACATACAGAGGGGTATCTTTTCTTCACCCATGCCAATACACTGAAGCAGAATCAACTCTCTTACTGTCAATTCCTCAGGGCTGACTCATCTGCACCCTAGTCAACAAGACCAGCTCTACTTTGCTGTCTGGCTAAAATACAGGGCCTGTTCTACAGAATGCAGCAGCTGGTGAGGGACAAAGCCAAAACTCCTACTCATGAACTCAGAGCCAGTTCTCTTATCCACCAAAGATAATGAAAGACAGGAGATAGGAGAGTGCATCTTTACCTCACCAACTCTACCATATGTAGATGAGCAGTGGGACTAGATCTCTCACCCATATTCACAGGGCCAGATCACATGTGTCCCTGTTAAAAGAGTCAGCACTATTGTGAAGCCCAGTCATAGTGTAGGGCCACTCTCCAGAAATCTTGAGCCAGTGAGTGGCAGGCAATTCTCATACTCACTCCACTGAGCGATAAAAGTGTGCCAGCTCTCCCATTTTCACACCATCAGTGTTGGATAACCAGCAAGGCCACCAACAAAATCAGTTCCACTGTGCTGCCCAGGTGAGGTACAAGGTTGGTTCTCTCTAGTGTTGCAGTTGGTGGTGATGGGGGGGTGCTGATTTTTCCAAATGATACATCAATAAGGGGCAGGGCCAATTCCATGCAGTTCTATCTTTGCTGTCTTCAGTGATAACAGAAACCATGACATTCATTCAGACCAAGGCTGTAACAGGGCTGTGGATCCAGACATGGCTTTTGGCCACAGTCTTGGATCAGTAGATACCATGGCCCTGACTGGCAGCAGAGGCCATTGAGTATAGTCCCCCTGCCCCTAGTGGCATGGCCCACAGAACATAACATAGGCCTGGGTTGCAGAAAAGATATAGTTGTTTGCATGGTGCAACATGGGTCATCATGACTACAGCTGGATGATGGACACAGACATGGATTTTGTCAGCAGCTTATGCTAGGATGTCACCATGGCCCTAGTTGGCAGTACAGATTACTCTAATCAGGATAGACACAGTAGCTGAATGTAGTTCTCAATCATTTACATTGCCTCAGTTAGTAGCCCATGTCCCAGGCATGTGTACAACTCTTGATAGCAACAAGAGCTTTGGACATCAGCACAGACACTGGGTGTGACTAGGCTGCAGACACAGATATGATTCTGGATGCAGCATGGCTGTAAAGACGCCCTAGCTCATGTTTGTAGCACATTTCATTCAGGTCTGTATGGTCCTGTCAGCAGCATGGCACTTGGACACCAACCCTGTCACAGAGCCAATATGGCCCATGGACATGAACAGAGATCCAGGACCATGGACCCAGACACAGTTCTTGGCAGAATCCTGGGCCTGGATATCATCATGGCCCTACCATCGCAGGTATCTCTAATCAGAAAGGGCCCAGAGGAAGCATGGCCTTCAAGCATCAACATGTCCAAAGGTAGCAGCCTTGATACTGAGGTATCTGCTTTGCCATTGATGGTAAATTAGCCAGAGGCATCAATATAGGTCCTTATTACAATAGAGCAATGGACCTACACATGGCCCTCAGCCCAGTTTGTGTTAGATATCACCATGGCCTCAGGTGGCAGCAGGTGCCACCAAGATCTGTGTGGTACTGACAGACAATGACACTCAAACACCAATATAGCCTCAAGAGTTAGCCTAGACTACAGGCCTCTGGTTGGCCCTTCATTGCTACAGGATTCACTGACATCAACACAGAGCCAAATGCAACAGAGACACAGACCAAGATATAGCTCTCATCTTAAATATATAGTACTACACATGAAGGTCTTTTAAAAAAGGAACAAATGATACCCCAAATCAGCATATCCAAATAAATAATCATTTCACATCAACCAAATAGAGCTCAGGACCAGATAGATTGAGTATAGAATTTTACCAGGTCTTCAGAAAACAATTTTGAGATAATTCCCCAAATAAAAATGATCTCTTCAATTTACATGTGTGAAGAGTCAGTATTATCTTGATATCCAAATCACATATAGATTCAACCAAAAGAAGATATTATAGGGCAATATGGTGTACATATACAGAAAAATTTTCACCAAAATATTTAGATGCTGAGTTTAAGAAGACACCAAAAAGTTTAACTACCTGATTACATCAGTTTTATCCAAGACATGTAAAGGTGTATCAATATATGTGAAAAAATGTGATCTACAACATAGATAGACTCATGAGCATAAGGCACAGTATCATCTCATGAGATACAGACACTCTCTTTTATAAAATCCAGCATTCCATCATGTTAAAATTAAAAGCCCTAAAGAAACTACAGATACAGAAAAAATATTTCAGTATATTCTAACCCCATACTCAATTATCATTATAAGAAGGGAAACTCTTGCTTCTTTTTCCTCGAGAAAACACCAAATGACGAATGACACTGGTGCAGCTGGAGGGCCCAGGGGGCCCAGGTTCAGAAGGATGTGGCGGCTTCCATGAAGGATTCAGCAGTGGTCATAGGGGCCACTGTCGTGGTCGAGGCCATGGCAGTGGTCGAGGCCACGGGGCTTGTGGAGGTAAAGCCGAAGACAAGGAGTGGGTCCCCGTCACCAGACTGGGCCGCTTGGTTAAGGACATGAAGATCAAGTCTCTGGAGAAGATCTACCTGTTCTCCCTTCCCATTAAGGAATAGATCATTGATTTCTTCCTGGGTGTATCCCTAAAGGATGAAGTTCTAAAGATCATGCCAGTGCAGAAGCAGACTCGGGCTGGCCAGTGGACCAAGTTTAAGGCTTTTGTTGCTATTGGGGACTACAATGGTCATGCTGGGCTTGATGTTAAGTGCTCCTAGGAGGTAGCCACTGTCATCCGAGGGGCCATCATCTTGGCCAAGCTTTCCATTGTCCCCTTGCAGAGAGGCTACTGGGGAAAGAAGATCGGCAAGCCCTACACTGTTCCATGTAAAGTGACAGGCTGTTGTGGCTCAGTGTTGGTGTGTCTTATTCCCACCCCCAGAGGCACTGGCATCATCTCTGCTCCTGTGCCCAAGAAGCTATTGATGATGGCGGGTATTGATGACTGCTACACATCAGCACTGCCACCCTGGGCAACTTTGCCACGGCCACCTTTGATGCCATCTCTAACACCTTCAGCTACCTGACCCCTGACCTCTGGAAAGAGACTGTGTTTGCCAAGTCTCCTTATCAGGAATTCACTGACCATCTTGTGAAATCCCACACCAGAGTCTCTGTTCAGAGGATCCAGGCTCCAGCTGTGGCCACCACATAAGGGTTTTATATGGAAAATAAAAGTGAATTGAGCCTCGTTAAAAAAAAAAAAAAAAAAAAAAAAAAAAAAAAAAAAAAAAAAAAAAAAAAAAAAAAAAAAAAAAAAAAAAAAAAAAAAAAACGAAGGGAATCTCTCAATATATTATACTGAAAAAACAAGAATTATAAAGGACCCTGAATATCCATAACAATCATTAGAAAAAATATAAAAAGGGAACTATTAAGTTTTCTGTTTTCAAAAGTATATTTTCTTTTTTTTCCTTTACTTGTTTATTAAAACTTTATTAAACAAATTACAGTGACATTTCCATACTATAAACAAATATTCAGTGACATATGTTGGTCATATTCTTTTTTTTTTTTAAGATTGCTACACATATATTTACTTTGTGTTCATCTTTCCCTCTGAATTTTTTTTCCATCCCTGTATATCCTTATTCAAGGTCCCTTCCCCATCCCACCACATCAGGTCATTTTTCTTCTCCACAACTCCCCATCCCCTCCATGGGCAGGGAGCAGACAGTCCTATGGTTCCACTGACCCAATAATGCTTAGTTCAGTCTCCACTCCTGGCAAATCCAGTTTTGTCCCCCCTCCCTCAAGAGTGAGTCAGGTGTTCCTATAGTTGGAGTGGGGTCCGAAAGGTCAGTCCAGGGTGTTTCTGATCCCATGCTGTTCAGGGGTTGTGGTTTGCAGCTTGAGCATGCTTGGCTTTTTTCTGTTTGTTTGTTTAGAGACCACTAATGAGTGAGTACATCCCCTGCTTATCTTTCTGAGTTTGTGATACCTCGCTCATGAGGATATTCTCCAAGTCCATCCATTTGCCTGCAAATTTTAGGATATCATTTTTTCTTACTGCTGAGTAGTACTCCATTGTGTAGATGTACCACAGTTTGTTAATCCATTCTTCAGTTGAGGGACAACTAGGTTGTTTCCTGGTTCTTGCTATTACAAATAATGCTGCTATGAACATAGTTGAGCTAATATCTTTAGAGTATGATTGTGCACCATTAGGGTATACACCTAGTGCTGGGTCCTTGGGGAGATTGATTCTCAATTTTCTGAGAAACAGCCATAATGCATTCCAAAGTGGCTGAACAAGCTTACACTCCCACCAACAATGGAGGAGTGTTCCCCTTGCTTCTCATCCTCTCCAACATAGGCTTTCATCTGTGCCTTTTACCTTAGCCAATCTAACAGGTGTTAGGTGGTATCTCAAAGTTGTTTTGATTCTCATTTCTCTGACAGCTAAAGAAGAAGAGCACTTTTTCAGGTGCCTTTCAGCCATTCGTAGTTCCTCTGCTGAGATTTCCCTTTTTAGACCTGAACCCCATTTTTTTGATTGGGTTATTCAAAATTTGGGCTGTAGATTCTTGAGCTCTTTATATATCTTAGAGATCAGTCCTCTATCACTTGTAGGGTTGGTGAAAATCTTTTCCCATTCTGTAGGCTGGCGTTTTGTCCTATTGACAGTTTTCTTGGCTTTGCAGAAGCTTCCTAGCTTCAGGAGATCCCACTTATTGATTGTTGGTTTTAGTGTCTGTGCCACAGGTGTTAAATTTAGGAAGTGGTGGCCTGTGCCAATTTGTAGAAGTGTATTTTCCACTTTCTTTTCTATCAAGTTCAAAATGGCTGCGTTTACGTTGAGGTCCTTGATCCACTTGGATTTGAGTTTAGTGCAGGGTTACTGTAGCAGGGAATCTGAAGCTATGCAAAAAAAACAAAACAAAAAAAAAAAAAACAAAAAAAAAAACATGCAGGAAGATAGGAAGATGGACGCGGAATGTGTCACTGGATGAGTGGCGTGGAGCGGAAGGACCATGCGGCTGGGACTGCTCCTGCTTTCTGTGGCACAGATCGTTCATGCTCTCCACAGTCCTGCTCTCAGCTTCTCCGATCTTCTCCTACTTTTTCTCCTCCTCCCCTGGAACAATCCCTGTTATGTAAGTAACTTTTAAATAAAAAAATATTAGTTAGCATATATTTCTTGGTGTGTTAGTACCATGATAGGTGACAAGCTTGGATCTATTTGCATTTTTCTACACACTTCCATTCAGCTATGCCATCACCATTTGTTAAATATACTATCTTTTTTCCATTGAATGTTTTGGGCCTCTTTGTCAAAGATCAGGTGTTCATAGGTTTTTGGGTTAATGTCTGGATCCTCAATTCTATTCCATTGGTCCACAAGTCTGTTTTTATGCCAGTACCAGGCTGTTTTTATTACTGTAGCTCTATAGTATAGCTTGTAGTCAGGAGTGGGGATACCTCCTGAAGTTCTTTTGTTGAGTAAAATTGTTATGGCAATCCTGGCTTTCCTGTTATTCCAAATGACATTGAGTATTGTTCTTTCAAGTTCCAAAAAATATTGTGTTGGTATTTTGATGGGCAGGGCATTGAATCTGTAGATTGCCTTTGGTAGAATTGCCATTTTTACTATGTTGATCCTACCAATCCAGGAACATGGGAGAGCTTTCCATTTTCTGATATCCTCTTCAATTTCTTTCTTCAGTGATTTAAAATTTTTGTCAAATAGGTCTGTTACTTCTTTGGTTATAGTTACTCCAAGGTATTTAATACTATTTTCAGCTA
>PVIH01026321.1:0-19068 GCA_004025045.1 Sigmodon hispidus | reverse complement strand
GATGTTAGATGACAGAAGTTGGTGGATCTCTGAATTTTCATGCCAGTCAGGTATACAATTTAAGTTACAAGTTACCAATTATTACACAAAAAAACCTGTCTTCAGAGAAAAAAATGAAACATAGTCAATTATAGCCAGCTAAATATGTCTACTTCTGAACCTAGCCATCCTAGCAAACACAACATAATCTGAATATTCCAAACTGACTAAAAAACAAGTAAATGAAGATTATAGCAGTATTTAAATAGTAAATGAATAAAATTAAAGAAAGAAAAACACAAACAATTGAAACAGAATAAGCCTCTAAGTAAAGCCAAAAAGAGAAGTTAGAGATAAATAAATCTGTTCAAAACCCAAAATGAAAATCAAACCAAGAAAAAAAAATTAAAGTGAAGGAGTTGTTGAAATCAAAAGTATAGGTATATAAACATAAACTGCAGCAAGTTTCTCCAAAAATGTTAGAAATAAGCAAGAATCTCAGGTATTGAAGATAACTTGGAAATACTGGATATTTTGGTCAAAAAATAATTAAATAACCCCAAATGTTACTGAAATAAAAATCCAAAAATAATAAAGAAAAGAAGAAAAAGAAGAAACTTGGGTAAAAGGCACAAAGAATACATTCAACCAAACAAAAGGAAAAAAATGTCCCTAAACTAAAAGAAGAAAGGTCTTTCAAAGTAAAAGATATATACAGAACAGGAAATACATTGATACAAAAACAAAAAATGCTTTCCCTACCTCATAATCTGAACATTAAAAATTTAGAAAAATCTAGGAATATTAATAGCTGCAAGGAAATAAAACCAAGAAATAGATAAGGCAGACCTACTATAATTACCTTTGCTTTTTAGAGGAGAATCAAAGTTTCAGAATTTAAATGTAGTTAAGGTTTGTATTGGTCACTTTAAGAGATTTATTCAAAAAAACAATAGCAACAATGTCAAAAAAAGACAAGGTAAAACATATTTTTTATGATGTGGGCATAAACACAGGGATGAGAAAATTCCTCAGCAATGAACAGAATTGATTAATTTTCTCAGGGACCTATATTTAATTTCTAGCATTCATGTAGTTTCCACATAGATAATAAAGTTATCTATAATCTCAGTTGCAAGGAAACAGACTTTTCTACTTCTGACCTACATAGGTGGAAACACACATATATTTATACAAAGTGCAAACATAGATACAAAGAATAAATTATCTCTTTTAATGAGTAATTTTAATAAAAATTGAGGCAGTAATGGTAACATAATGTTTTCTTTACAAAGACATAAAAAGGTAGTAATATAAAAAAATAAACTCTGAGATTGTATAAGTATATTTACTAGACTGATTCTGGCTATGCTCAATCTTTTGGTCACCCCAATTTTTATACCTAGATCCCTTATATCAACAAGATGAAATAAGCACAGAATGTTACTACAAGGAGGACTACCCATTCTCAGTGATTTAGAAGAACATTCACTGGGACTGCAGGAAAACTTTATTCTTTAATTTGTTTGGGGCTAGAACTTTCTGTATATTAATAAAAATTAATAACAACTTCACTGTAACATATGTAATGTCTCCATACTTTTATAGGACAGAAAATGTATTCTGAATTTAAGTAATCTAAACTGAAGTGTCTCAACTTTAATCTGATGATTAGGAAATATTCATCCAAATGATAATCTGCTGGTAAGCAAGAGCTATATTTGGTAGCATATTTTATTTTTGATGCACTACATGATGAACCTTTCTCAGCAAAACTAAATCAGATATATTGTTTTATTTATTATTTAAAAATATAAAAATGAGTAAATGTACTTTAAGATATTTTTTAGTCTTTGTGACTAAAAGAGATACTTTCTTCCATGTAGTCTCAAAACTATTTACAAGAAAATCTTGAGAATTTATTTCAAGATATAATAGAGAAAACAAAAGGACACTTAAACACTAAGAAATACATTCATCTTACAACACAACAATCCTATTGTAAGAAAATCCACAAACCAAGTAAAATTAATATAAAAGATTTCTTGGGGCTGGAGAGATGGCTCAGCGGTTGAGAGCACCGTCTGCTCTTCCAGAGGACCCGGGTTCGATTCCCAGCACCCACATGGCAGCTAACAACTGTCTGTAGTTCCAGTTCCAGGCAAACAGCAAGGCAAATAAATAAATAAATAAAGTTTTTAAAAAAAAAAAAAAAAAAAAAAGATTTCTTAAGCAAAAGGCTTGATATAATTACAAAAAACAATATCAAAGAAAATGTTTTCAAATATCAAACAAGTATTTATAAAAAAGGAAACTGCTTAATCATAGCACAGCTTTCTTGCATGAGCCCTGCCTTGGTTTTACTCCAAAATGAAAATTACCTAGAATAACGGAGAATCTTAGATAATGAAAAATTATTACTATAGAAACAAATAGAATAGCTCATTAAAAATCTCATGTTTTGAAAAAGGTTTCTTCTTAGTTGCAGGTTGTAACTCAGGGGTGGCTTCTTTGCAATGGATTAAAGACAAGTGTCTGGACAATCTTGTGTATTCCATTATCCTAATCTCTAACAGACTTAATTGCATACATTATTCTTTTGTTATTTTAAAGACAGTCATTCCTCATTTAAGTATTATTTTGTGAAATGTACTCTCTCTTGAACATCGGCAAATCCTTCTATTATTAATTCTACTTTTTTTAAAAAAAAACTTTATTTGTTTATTTATTTATTTGCCTTGTTGTTTGCCTGGAACTGTAACTACAGACAGTTGTTAGCTGCCATGTGGGTGCTGGGAATCGAACCCGGGTCCTCTGGAAGAGCAGATGGTGCTGCCAAGAGAGACACTGAGCCATCTCTCCAGCCCTAATTCTACTTTTTTACACCACACCTTACTTTTAAAGTTCTACCTAACACATACAATGTCTTTTATAACCTAAATAAAATTAAGTATAAATGAATTGTACAGTTAAAACTAAGTGTAAAATGCAAAATATCTAGAAGTTACTTAGAATATAGACCTCTTCAAAATTGCAAGATGTTTTCCCTGACTAACAAAAACATGCTGAAGTAAAAAAAAATAGTTGTTTCTACAAGCATAGCTCTTTGTTTCTAATTTTGTGAACAGATTTAGTCTACAGAATATTATACAGAGGCCTTATGTTTGGTGCAGTAAATATCTAGAAAGCATGGTACTTGGCAGGAGAGAGATTCTACTTGCAGGATCCCACACAGATCTCAAATGGACTCACCATACTAGCTTTCATATCTTACCATGTGCTCAATTTCATCTATGAACATTAGCCCCTCACTCACTGTGACCTGGTTGCCCATCTCAGACATACTATATATCTGCTCAGTTCCCTACAACAGCACCAACATTACACCATACAAAATTGTTAATGCAGGCTCTTCTTCAATGCCAAGTGTAAAGCATGCAGTATGAAGGACCACTTCTTCCTGCCAGGTCAAAAGAAAAGCCTGATTGACTAATAAAGACTAAATACTACTTCCCTTATTATAACACTGCAATTAAAGACACAGCCCAGTGGTTGATGACCTTGGAATTCACCCCAGACAGTGACCATTTTTAGATTAGGAGAGATATGTGTTTCAATAGCACTTGACCCTGACTCTATTAAATGGCCAGGCTATCTGTTTGAATTCCAAATGCACATTCACTTCTTCATGCTAGATAAAGATAACTTGGGGCTAGCTAAGCTGTATAGCCCATTATACTATGCAAAGAGGTGTAAATTCCTGTCACACAGGTGGAAAACAGCCCAGAATATATACAACTAAAGAGAGATTTAAAAAAAAAAAACACTGAAGAAAAGTTTCTGGAATATTTATTTTTTACCACAAGTTCCTAGTAGCTTATTTATTTGAAAATATTCATCATTCCCCCACTGCTTCCCTCTTCCAAATCCTCCCTCAAGCTTCCCCACCCCATTCCCCCATTTTTTGAGCACCAAATATCAAGGTGAGGCAGTTCAATCTGACATATCCAGTTGAAGTAGGTCTGATTTTATTCTCCCAGTATCAAGGCTGAGTAAGGTATTCCTCTATAATAAAGGGGTCCTGAGAATCCAGTTCATACAACCAGAAATAAACTCGTCTTATTACAAGAGGCTCCACAAACTATTCACACTGTTTGACTGTCATCTATACATGAAGGTTTTATTTTTTTATGAAGTCTCAATGATTATTTCAATAAGTAAACTCCCAATAGCAAGGGTTAGGCATTTCTTTGGGTGTCCTCATGATCCTAATCCCTTTGTTCATATACAGTCTCTGCCTTCTTTATAGCTGAACTAGATCAAGCCCATGCTTAGCTATTGACCTCTGCTTCTGACTGTATCCATTGCTAAATAAAGGTTCTATAATGACAATTAGTATAGTGATTTATTTGACCATAGAGTTAGGGTTAGGATTAGCGTTTCCCGTAGGGGAAGTCCTGTCTAGGCTCACTCTCTATGTTTGCTTGGAGTCTTAGGTGGGGACATCTTGAGTGTGCTTAAATGTTTCTAAAGCACCAGGATTCTTACTAACCCTACAATGGCTCCTTCTCCCAAAATATATATTTTTGTTCTCCTTCTCTGTTGCTGTTTCCACTAAACAATCTCATTCTTTCATAATGATCTCTTCCCACAGCTCTTCAGAGCCATTGTTTTATTGTCTTTAGAGCCCATATATTTTTTTTAGAAATTCAGGCATGCATTTAAAATTATCGAAGCCGGCGTGCCGGCAGCCATGGGCCCTGTCTGTGGTCGCTGCTGTGGCGCAGGCTGGTCTCCCCTGTGGTGTCTTTGGTTCCCTGGATTTCTCAGCTGGCAGAGCAATGGCTTTTGGCTGGACCCATGACTGGCCTGACCCCAAGCCCAGTGCACAGCCTGCACTGTGGGCCTCAGTCAGAAGAGCAAACCGATGGTGATGCTAATTCGCAGCAGGGAGCCGAAGATCACATAGGTGCCAAATTTGACATTCATATGCTAGTCTCACTTCTGAGGCAAGAAAAGACCAGAGACATTTGTGTGATCAAGGTTCCTCCAGAAATGAGATACACTGACTACTTTGTAATTGGGAGTGGGACTTCCAGCCAACACTTACATGATATGACTTACTACATCGTGAAGATATATAATCACCTGAGATGTAGAGGTGATCCATACAACAAGATTGAAGGGAAGGACACTGACAACTGGCTGTGTGTGCATTTTGGCAATATGGTGCTCCATTTGATGCTTCCAGAAGCCAGAGAAACCTATGAATTAGAGAAATTATGGACTCTATGCTCTTTTGATGATCAGTTGGCTCAACAAGCAACTGAAACATTACCTGAAGACTTCATTCTTGGGCTAGAAGATGGTACCTCATCCCTTGGATAAAACAAAGTAATGCCTTTCATTCCTTAGATGTAACAGTCATTTGCAAATTCAGATCCTAGACCTGTCTGATTGGTCACTACAAGTTATGTCTACCTCTTGGACATTCATGCTGATAAAGGCTGTGCATAGAATATACAAAACAGTATATAAACAGTAAATAATATATTTAATTGTATATACATCATATATACAAAGTAGTATATAAGTAGTAAAGACAAAATTGAACTGAGCTTGCTCTCTTCACTAAATACAGAGATTTATTTAATCAGTTCAGTAGAAGCAAATTAATACTGCTGTGTTTTTATTCAGCTGCTCACTGATTTACAAAGCAAGTATTCACAAGTCATTCTTCCTTTCATCATTTTCCCTAAGTATTTACTTATTGTAAAGACTACACTTTTCTTTTTTTTTTCATTTTTTAATTTTCTTATTTTTATTTATTTATTTATTTTTATTTTTTTAACTGATTTAAATTTAATCAAACAATGACACTTTCTGATACCCTCCCCCACTTCTTTTTTTTTTCTATCCCTGTATGTCCTTATTCAAGGTCCCTTTACACTTTTCATTAATGTTAAATTTTCTAGAAATTGAAATGAATTGTAGAAAAAAAACTGCTAAAGCATGGTAATGTCTAATTTATTTTTGTTTGCACCAGCAAACACATTGAAAAAAATGAATTTTTAAGTTTATGCAGCCCTCTGTTTAGAGAAAAAGAGCCAGTCCAAAAAATATATCCTGACCCAGAAAGTAGAAAAAAATAGTAAAAACCCGCCAAAATGAAACACATTTTAGACTTAAATCCAGAGTCAAATAACCAATTTTTAATCTTTATCAACTGAGCTCCAAACCATCAAATCCTAAGCATAGCATTCTGACAATATCTGAGTTTTCAAGTTCAAGTATTAAAATCTAATTAAACTTCATATTTAAAATCTCCCTAGAAACCTTCTGCACCTTAGAAGCCCTATATCAGGCCTAGGACTGTACAGTTGGCAGCTATCTTTTTTTTTTTGCCTTGGCATAAGACTCTTTTCTCCAAAATAAATTTATTAAATCAGTTTTGGTTACAGACCTTTATTCAATAGAGCAGATGAGAAACTGGCTGGAAAAGGGGAGCAAAGGAGCAGTGGAATAACTTTGCTGGAAGACTCCCTTGAAGCACCAGAATAGACTGCTACATTTCTGCAGTGAATCCCCACACCCTTCAGTCTGAAAGTTTATTAGATCAAAAAAGTCTCTTTAGTATCTGGGTCTTTTACTCATCTTTTAGCATTTACCCTAATGTCTACCTTCAGGTTTTTAATCTTAATACCAATTATAATTAATGCTACTGAAGTAAACTTTCAAATGTCAAAACAAGACATTCATTTTCCCAACTTAAGAAGAACAATTATAATTCTTCCCTCCATCAAGAAGTTGGTAAAGTCTCATACACCCTTCACTGTTCATATACAATGAGCCACCATAGAGTAGTATGATAGGAGTTGGGGCATCTAGAAGCACTGGCTAATCTAGTTTCATACTCACTTGAAGAACTAAAATTTTAAGCTCCTATACTGCAATTATTCAGGGAAATTGCTTGTTCCCTCCTCCCATGTTCTGATCCTTCCTGTAGGATGCCATTCCAAGGAATACACACTCATGTAGATAATATAGTAAAAAACTTTTTTGTCAAGTCTAACTATGAGCTGGAAAAGATAAATTGATCTCCAGGTGAGGTGTGCACAGCTGCATAGCTGACCACAACATGCAAATGAATGCTGGGAAGAATTAAGCCTTGCTGGATATATTAAATTAATTGCAGTTTTTACTTGTTCTATCCTTTCTTTGCAGATGCTTGTTCTCAGTTCCTGTCCATAAAACTTTTATCTACTATTTTCTTTCTTTTTTATTTCCAGTAGATTTTTTTTAAAGTTTAGAATATCCAGCAGGCCTATTAGTAGTGCATCCTTACATTGTTATATAATTTCATTTCAGCCGTCCTCTGTCAATAGAATATATTGTAAATACAGAATCACCAAGTAAAATTCCTGGAGGAGCTAAATATTCTAAATTTATATCTTGTACATTTGTGTGCTAACACAGCATTGACCAGGTTAAAACAGAGGCTTGAGTTACTAGTGGATTATATTATTTACATTTTTATATATTTCTGGAATTGTCACAGAATAAAATTATAATTATACCAATGGACATATGAAAAGGTATCCACAAAATGCAGATAATCACACTCACATTGGTAGGACTTTGTGGTCAACTTTGGAGAGAACCTGAAAAGCATAGTGTGAGTTCCGTGTACCAGAGATATGAACATCTTCCAGGAAGATCTATGAAATGTTTGGGAAGGCTTATAGAATAACATCAAGGAATTATATGCATGTATATGCTGTGATATAGCTTTGCTATGTCAGAAAAACTTATTACATATTTAATTCAGGCTGTATATACCAGCTTTTTTAAAGTGAAGTTAAATAACTAAATAGTGAGAGCAGTCTCAGCATTTATCAATGGGCAGAGGATAAAAACCTATTTCCAGATGTGCAGAATATGCCTTTAACTGCAGTATCATATATATTGCCTGCAGCACAGTGTTATAAAACATTTTCTCTATTAAGACTCTCTTCATTTAGATGGCTATATCTTGTGTCAAATTAACAGAAAACTAGCCACCACAACCACAGAAGTAAATAATACATTTAAGCAAGTTTTATAAATTTTGTAGTTTTCCTCAGTGCATATAAAATTCTGTTTACAAAATTAGTAAGCATAATATAATAGCATTATCCATAAACAATGTAGGCTCACTAAAATAGAAGTGTGTTACAGAGACTGCAAGTTGGCTTGAGAGACAAAATCACTGGCCCATGAACCTGCAGCTCTGAGTTTCATTCCTTGAATTCACATGATGAAAGAAGAGAAAGATTTTGAGAGTTCTCCTTTGCCCTTCACAGTCACATAGCTTAAGGAAGATTGTACATACACATAAAGAGAATAAATAGTAAATTAATATAAAGAAAGTATGCTATAACTAAAAAACTAATGATGATGATAGATATGGTATGTCATGATTGTTACTGCAGAACTCAGGAGCCTGAGGCAACCTAGCCTATATAGTGAGTTCCAAAATAACCAGTGATACATGGCAAGATCTTGACTCAAGAAAAAGTGATAGAGATCACTGGGTACCACACATCTGAGCATTAGATTTCAGGAGGCTAGGGCAGAAAGAGGCTGAGATTGAGGTCAATATGTGCTACAGCGATAACTTAGCTTAAATGGACTATCACAGAGTTTAGCATAGTGTATCTATTTACTAATGGTATAGAGTTTTTTGGCTTTTATAGCTGCTGTCTGATGCAAGTGTGGCTAATAGGTGGGTATCTGAGGAAGCTATTTCAAATAACTCAACAGTTAACATTTTTATGTCCAGTCTATAGAACATAGGCACAATCTGTACCACTCAGCTCCTCTCAGTGTTGTTCAAATTCCAGGCCACCATAGAAGAATTCTTCAGACAAATATCTACAGTCACACATTTATTGGACCCTGCTCAAAATAAACTGATTATACTGAGACCACAGAACCACCCTAAGACACAAAATGAATCAATTTGATTTGGTCCAGAAGCTTATTGAATTACACACACAGCCAAAGCAGACTGGACCATGAATTATGATCTGAATCACAGGCAATCCTTGTACAAATTTAAAAAGAAACAAAGACAAAAAAATGAGTAAACATCAGTTCAATAATATATACAATGGCATAAAATGTAATATGTCTTCACCAGAGCAGAGCAGTTTGGCAATGACAAACCTGTATATTTTAATGTTGCAAAAGGTAAAATAAATCCTTTAAAAAAGGAACTTTAAAAAGATAATAGAGGTCTTTAATGTAATACTACAGTTTCCCATAGAAAAATTGAAGAGAAAAACAAAGAAAAAATATAAAAAACAATAAATACCCCAAAGAAAGAAAAAATAATCAAGAAAATGTATAAATGTTGAATGAACAATTTCAAAACACAGAAATTGAAATAGACGTTATAAGTAAAATACAAACTGAGGGAATGAGTAATAAAATATCTGAGTAAACAATCAGGAACTTCAAATGCAAAGATAAACAACAGAATAAAAAGAGACAAGAGACAGAATCTCTTTCATGAAAGATACAATACAGAGTATAGTTCTCAGTAGTAAAACCCCACTAAATCAAAAAAAGCCATAACACAAACATCCAATAAAAAGATCATATTTAAGAATAATAGATATAGATTAAAAGGAAGAATACTAGGCACAGGAAATATTTTCAACAAAATCAAAGAAGTAAATTTCCCAATCAAAGTAAATGTGAAGATAAAAGAAGCTTACAGAACACCAATATGCTGGATCTCTCAGTAAAGTTCACTCCCCAAATAATAATCAAACCACTACATATACTCAATAAAAAGAGAAATATTAAGATCTGTAAAAGACAAAGGCTAAGTAAGGTATAAAGGAACACCCATCAGAGTAGTTCTCAATAGGCCCATTAGAGTAAATCTTAATTTCTCAATGGAGACTCTACTTAGACAGTTTTTATGCAGACACTAATATACTATGGACATCAGCCAAGACTATTATATCAAACAAAACTTCCAATAAACATAGATGGAGTAAATAAGATGTTACATGACAAAATGACATTTAAACAATACTTATGCACAAATTCAAACCTACAGAAACCACAAAAAAATCTCATCCTAAGGAAAATAGAAATACCCACAGAAACACAAAACATAGATTATCACAAGGAGCAAAAAGTCCAAGATGGAAAACATACACACTGTACAAAAAAAAAACAGGATTTAACACTGACTGGACATTAACATGCCTTAATACAATGGACCTAATTTTCTTATATAAAGATGCAGGCTAATAGAATGGATAAAATGCAGGATCAATCCCTCAGTCACATACAGGAAACATCTCAACTTCAAAGACCTCAGAGGACAAGGTTTGAAAAAGACATTCTGGGGGGCTGGAGAGATGGCTCAGCGGTTAGGAGCATCAACTGCTCTTCCAGAGGACCCGGGTTCGATTCCCAGCACCCACATGGCAGCTAACAACTGTCTGTAGTTCCAATTCCAGGCAAACACCAAGGCAAATAAATAAATAAATAAATAAATAAATAAATAAAGTATAAAAAAAGAAAAAGACATTCTAATTAAATAGATTTAAGAAGCCAACTAATGTAGATATCCTAGTATTTAACAAAGCAGACATTAATTTACAATCACATGTATTTGAGAAAGACATTTTATTTTCAAAGTTAATTTATTGTAAAAATCAGAAATAGGCAAAGTTTGCTCATGTCATTCTGGCATTCTCACTTTTTTTGCAATTTAAAAAAAATCATGGGGCTGGAGAGATGGCTCAGCGGTTAAGAGCACTGTCTGCTCTTCCAGAGGACCCGGGCTCGATTCCCAGCACCCACATGGCAGCTAACAACTGTCTGTAGTTCCAGTTCCAGGCAAACACCAAGGCAAATAAATAAATAAAGTTTAAAAAAAAAATCATTTTGAACATTAGTCATTTTAGGAATAAAATTTCAATAAGACAAACTACTAGTTTAAACTAAAATAATCCTCAAAATGAAATTTACATATCACAATGTTTCAGCATTTTTAGGAATGGACATACACAATAACAATTTCTGATTACCAGAAGGTTATATTTTACATACAAACTACACATGAAAATTATAAATAGGGGCTTGGGAAGCATCTTATCTAATTGGTAGAGTGATTAACCTGCAATAACTTACCTACAACACATGCAACAGCTGTGGGAGTAATGTACACTTGTAATCCCTGAACTACTTAAAAGTAGAATAAAAATCAAAAGTTTAAGGAGTCAAATGAGTTTAAGGTCAGTAGAAGCTACCTAAAATTCTGTCATAAAAAATTAAGCAAACAATAGCAATTATGTCAAACAGAGAAAATATCAAACAGATTTCCTATGATGGGGCAAAAACTGAGGAACTGGAGCAAAGGCACATCAAGTAAGAGCACTGATTACTTTTCCAGGGGACCTAGGCTTCATTTTCAGCACCCACATACAAACTTACAACCACCTTTATTTCTAGTTGCAGAGAATCTGATATCCAATTCTGGCCTCCATAGGTAACAGAAATTAAAGTGGTATTCAAAATTTTGCTTAGCCAAAATCCAATAAAAAATCTAATATAAAAGCTACTATCTTTCTTTAGGAAATATTCTAGGAAAATTATGAGTCAGAAGTAGTTACATAATGTTTTGGTCTTTAAACACAGAGGCAAGAGTACAAAAACATCTGACAGGATTGCATTCTGAGTTTCACTTAGCTGAATTATAGCCAGGGAAACCCTTGGATTCTGGCTATTCTTAATGTTTTGCTCTTTACATTCTCATCTCAGTGCACATATATGTACAGCAAACATCAAACAGGTCTTAATGACAAGCTGGCTAAGAAGGTCTAGTTCAGTGATACTGAGTGTGCCCAATGTAATATATCCTGTTTCAGTTGCAAAGAAAAACATATATTTGGACTGCAGGAAATCTTTATTTTTTAATTTGTGTATATCTGGACCTACTTGGCACATTGTATCTATTTTAAAATGTAATGATAGCTTCACCTAAACACAAACAATGTCTTCATAATTTCATATCCTAAATTTAAGCAATCTGAACTCAAAAATCCTAACTTTTAAATACAGAAAATAAAATTTCCTTCTACATAATTGACTGCTTGTAAGAGCTAAATTTGTTATCAGATTTTACATTTGTCACAATTTATAAACATTAATTTAGACATATATTTTGGGAGAAAATAATTAAAATATAAATGATGAATTACTAGGTACACACAAATAATCTCAGCTTTTGGAAGGTAGCAGGAATGTCCCATGTGCAACACAGCATGATCTAAATTGATGAACTTTAGCAAAATTACTCAGCAAAACTAATTCAAATTTATTAAAGAGAAAAAAAATGTGTCAAAAACCACAGACCAAATCAGAACAAAGTCTATTTTAAAGTTCTTTATTAATTAATTCTTAAAAAATTTTGGAAATTTCAGTGTCTCTTACCATCACTCCTCTTTTTAAAAATTTAATTAAGTATTTTTTGTCATTTACCATACCAACCAGTTTTCCCCACTTTCCTTATTACCACTTCCTTTTTCTGCAAACCAACCCCATCTCATTTGCTTCTCAGAGAGCAAGGCCCAGCATGTGGACTCAAAAAAAGGCTGCCATATCAAGTTGAGGTAGGACAAGCTGATTCCCTACTGTATCAACACTGAGCAAAGTATTCTTCCATTGAGAATGGGCTACAAAATTCAACGTATGCACTAAGAATATATCCTCATCCCACTGTCAGGGGAACCATAATCTATATGAGCCACTACACAACTGTCACTCGCTTTAAGAAAATTTAGTTCAGTCTCATTCACATTCCACAGATGTCTGTCCAGAGATCATGAGATCCCTCTAGCTAAGGTCCCCTGTTTCTGTGTTATGATCTTGACCATTCTTTACATATTTTGTCCTTCTTCAGTACCTGGATGCTAGAAGTTCAGCATGGTTTTTAGCTGTAGATCTCTGAATCTGCTTCCATTATTCACAGTTCCAGACTTATGTGGTACTGATAAAGATTCAAAAGTTTAATTTTAAGAAATTAATAATAAATGTTAAGTCTGTCAAGCATCTTTTACTTCAATTGGGCAAATTCTCCTAAGTATTATATTTTGCAAATATTTATTTTATGGACATAAGAAAAAGACTAGTTTTATTCAGTCAGAACTACTAAGAATATGCTATTATGTCATATAAACTAAAAAATGACAAATTCAAAAAAATCCATTTTTAGGTAAATTTATTCAACCCACATCATAAGTGTTCTTAAAATATCAATATTGTTTATGTGTGGGTGTATCTATGTGTGTGTATTTTTGTGTAGTTGTATGTGATTGTGAGGGGTATGAAATTTAATGTGGTGTGGCTATTTGTGTTTTGTGTATGTTGGTATATATCTTTATGTTTGTACATATTATATTTGTGTTTACATGTTCTTGTGCTTGAATAGTGTGTGCTTATTTGTGTGAGATGTGTTTTTATGTGTAGGTTGTCTGTGTATTTGTGTGAGATGCATGTTTGATATGTGTCTATCATGAGAGTCCTCAAACATGCTAGACTTTATAAGTATTGGCCAAAGGTATGACCGAAGGACACCTTTCAGGACTTGGGTTTATCTACCATGTGATTCCATGAAAAAGCTTTTTACACTTGTATAGCAATATGATTTTACCTGATCACTCAAGATCTCACTAATATATGTCAATTGTTTCACATAAAATCAGTGTCAATATAACGTTATGTGTGATTGCTTTTTGAACATACAAGTACTAAGTAAGGTTTACTATTGACATCTTAGTTGAACTGCATGAGAAGAGAGATTTAATGCTTCAAGATTTCTAAAGCAAATGTGGCTACAATTACCCAAACTCACTATATCTACTAATCTATGCAGCTGTTAATACTAGCTTAGAACTTCTTTAATGCTGGACATTAGATAGATGCTTTAGCACAGAATGAAATTGGCAAGATGTACAAATATTATAATATCATTCATTAGTGTAGGCAGGTAACAAAGAACCATTACATTTAAAAAATAGTGGATACATATACTTGAAAATAATTATAGTGTGAAAAATTTTACATAATGGCAACTCATGTTTCTCATTCTGTAAATTATTCTAGAGTTATAAATTAAAAATACCAGGGAGTTTCAAGGACCATGTAGGAGCTTACAGGAGAGACCCTGACTTTTCCTGATATATGCAGAATATGCCACACTGTTTCTTGCAATTCATCATTTGCTCCATTCCATCTGTAGACAGCAGAACTTACTCAATTTGTGGTTTCACAGCACAGTCATGTTCTTTGCTCAGCTTTCAGGCAGCACACTCACTCCCAGTGCACTCCACAAACCTCTGGTGCTAGCCCTTCTCCAAAGCCAAGCCTAAGAAATATCCTGAACCACTTGCAAGCAGGTTGACTCACAGGGATAAATGGCTTGTAAATCCTGAGTGACAAGATCACCTCCCATAGGGTTGCCTTGTACATAAAGACATAGTTCAATTGCTCCTGCCCTGGCCTTTTCTCGCAGACATTAATCTTTTCTTGATTAGCAATGATATGCATTAACACAGAAGTTGCCCTTGACTCTAATAACTGTCACTGCTATTTTTGCACACTATAAACACTTTAATTTATTCTGATCCTGTCTTCTATCCCAGACAAAAAACCTTTTCAAAATTAGCAGGAATATGAATCTAAATAGTGCTTTTTTTGGCTCTTATAAGTGGCCATTTATCATTCTGCATAGTATAAACACTTCTGACTATACACTTTGAGGTGTGTTAATTCAGATAACTGTTTATGTTTGTTTCTGTTTTTACCATGCTTAGTTTTATTTTGTGTCTGTGTGTTTGGGATAATCTTTTGTAAATGGGCCTTTGGAACTTCTGGATATTATGTTGTAAATATGCTCAATATTTAAAAATACTGGCAAATAATCTAATTAGACTCTCAGATTTGCACAAGCTGTAGGAGTGAGAAAACTCCTCCTTGGTTGGTTTGAATTTGACTTTCGAGTCATCATCTCAGTTTCAGTTTGTCCCCCTGTGCCAAGATGTCTGATTCTTCTGTTTGCAGTCTTATATGTTGTATACTGGTTGTCCTTTTCCTTATTCATAAAACTGACAATATGGTACAGACTCAGTACTCCTAATCAAGTGCTCCCTAGCTCTCTGAGCAAGCAGCACAGGCTGTGGTGAATGTTCTCACAGAGTGGGAGAGGACAGCCAGGTGGGGACTCGTAGTTGGGCAATAAAAGAGGTCATGATCACTTCCTGTACCAGGCATGGCACATTTGAGGCTAGAACCCCATGCAAGAAACCACAGTAAAAAGAACTTGCAGCACTGTACAGGCAGGAGTGGACAGGGGCATTGTGAAGCTCAGAGCCTTTAAAATTCTGGGCTGAAGTGGGACCCAGGCTATAGGAGAATTTGCCATAAAACTAAGAGAAGTGGAGTGGCCTACAGTAGCTCTTGCAAGGAGGGGAAAGATCATGAATAAAGTCACATTGGTGACTTGGTGCACTTGGCACATGCAAGGGCAAAACTAGTCTGCAATGTTGCAGAGCTGTATACTCAGGCAATTGATAAAAACTTCTTCCCCCACCAGGGTTCTTGCCTGACATTCTCTAAAATAACTGAAAAGTCAGTGATTATCTACAGCTCAGGCACCTTCTTTTCCTGTGTTCTTGCTGCCACAAGTGCCTTAAACCATTTACATAGTGAACCTGCTCTAAAAAGCAGCCTTTATTTCCACAGGAAAAAAATTTAAAATTTTGGTCATTTAGCTATAATTGATTATGGATCTGTGTCATCATTTGGAGAGTTTCATTATGAATTACTATTGATTTGAATAAAATACAAGCTACTAATAGTTTCAAATGCTTCATATTGGTAGAGTGTTGATGCAAAATTAAAGATAAAATTTTCCTTTTCAAAATGTTCTATTTGTGCAAACAAAATTAAAGGTGGTTCTTGTACTTGATTTTATTTTTATTTTTTTATTTTCTGGTAATTTCAAGACAGAGAATATCATTGCACATCTAGAACACATTCTGTAGACCAGGTTGGATTTAAACTCAAAAAATTAAACTGCTTCTGCCTCCTAAGGTCTTGTATTAAAGGAATACACAAAAAACAAGCAACTGAATGTTGGTATCATATCAAATAATCAAGATTAAAGATGGTTCTTTAATTTTAAAAGTTTGTCATATGTTTACCCAACTCTGATGTGTTTCCTCTAATTTCAGAGAGTTGTTTTGACTTCCAAGAATAGCCAATTAACAAGATTAAAGAAAGGAAGGAAATTTCAAAACTGAATTAGAAAAGTAAACTATGGCATTTGTCTCTAGAACAATGGTTTTTTACTAGGCAAAAAAGCATGTGAATTTTATTTATAGAGTCTGAAAATGTTCACACAGTATTCTTTCTGTTTCTATGAAGTGTAGGTTAAGATATTATATTTGAACATTATCACAATGTAAAAGCAGAGACATTTAGAGGCATTCTTACTCAAAGTCATACAGAAAAATATAAAAATTTTAAAGATGATAGGAATAAATTTTGGGGGCATATTTGTTCTAAACTAAAATGACTGATTTGAAAATCAGGTAAATGACTCAGTGAAAGATTGCTATGAATTTTGATGTTCAACCTAAAAGATAACTGCTCTAATATTACAATTTTTAATAATACAATGCTAGAGTATATAAATACAAACAAATTAATAGCACTGAATAATCTGCTCAGAAATAAACAGTTATGAAGAGCCCTATTAACCTCCTAATAAAGCTGCCTTTGCCTAGCTCAGAGAAAGGTCATTGATGGTCCATGTAAGACCAGAAGGACTTCAACACAACTTGACTTGAGGTCTATCTCAGGGCTATGAAAACTTCATTGTATTCTCTACCTAACTTAAAAATATTAATTAATTGCTGTTTGTCTGTACATGTCTGTGTACAGTACATGCAGAGCTCAGAAAAAGGCAGGAGATAACTAATTTTGGCATTACAGCAAATGGTTAGCTAAAATTTTCATTCTGAGAATGAAAACTGAGTTCTCTGTAAAATCATACCATATCCTTAATTACTGAGCCATCTATGTAGCCCTTCTTTTAGTTAAAATTTATTAAGTCAATTGGAAATTATAAATATTATATCACTTTTACCTTTTATCTCATCATTCTATCCCATCGCAAATCCCTATAAACTTCTACCTTGTTAAGTATGGGTGATACAACCAGATGTGTCTCTTTTTTAATGGTGTACACATATGGACAATTGGCTGACCACATTATAATGAGTAAACAATTACAGAACTCATCCATTCCTCTTGCTCTCCATTTAAATAAAAGATTTTTCATTTTTGAATTGGCATCATATTTCTGTTGTAGATAAGGCTGCCCTTAACAGGAAACAAAATCAAAATCCGTAGAAACTAAGATATTAAGTAAATGAACAGCACAAATAACTTACTGTGAGAAAAGTCACAGATAACATAAAATCTAACACAAAGAAATTATAAATCAAAGGGCTTGATCTTCTTACTAAAATTATGTCAAAAAAATTTAAATACCAAACAAGAGTTTCAAAGAATGGAA
This sequence comes from Sigmodon hispidus, assembly GCA_004025045.1. Taxonomy (NCBI): domain Eukaryota; kingdom Metazoa; phylum Chordata; class Mammalia; order Rodentia; family Cricetidae; genus Sigmodon; species Sigmodon hispidus. Next base: position 1,442 of record PVIH01026321.1, on the reverse strand, counting down.
GCAACTCAATGGTATAGAAACTGCATAGCATGAGCTATTCCTGAGTTTTACATCAAGATGAAAATTACCTAGAAGGGTGTGGAATCTAAGATATGCAAAATCATCAATCTAAAAGCAAATAAGCTTTTTAAAAGAAAGTCTTAGTAGTAATGATTCTTTAAATTTAATTTGAGTACACATGGTCCAAAAGATACAAAAATAAACCAAAAGTCACACCAGTTTAAATGAAATCTGGAAGAACTATGATTTTCTCAAGAATAAAATCAGAAATTTATGGCACACTAGACCTTATTGATGCAAGTGATCCAGTCATATCTCAATGACTAACTTGTTAAAGTCCCCTGTGTGATACAAATTTGTGCCTACCAGATGGTTGTAAACCAGGAGTAGATCCTATATAATTGTTTGGAGCAAAATGTCTGTGTGGATCTTACCAATAAAATCTCTTAACAAGTCTAGTTGTACACATATATCTCTGTGGTATTTGAGAAAGAGTAATGTCTCAGTTAAGTTTTATTTAACCTAACACATGAGATGCCTTTAAAAACCTTCACGGGGCTAGAGAGATGGCTCAGTAGTTAAGAGCACTGTCTGCTCTTCCAGAGGACCGGGGTTCAATTCCAGCACCCACATGGCAGCTAACAACTGTCTGTAGTTCCAGTTCCAGGCAAACACCAAGGCAAATAATTAAATAAATAAGGAAGTTTTAAAAAAAAAACCTTCACAAAGTAAACTATAAATGAATTTTATATAAACTTTAAATGAAAATGTTAAACTTCTACAAGGTAATGAAGAAACTAGGCCTCTTCGTCATGTGTAGCAACCAGGTTTCCAAAAGCATGTTAAAGTTGGTAACACAAATGTTTCTACACTTTAGTAAAGTATAGAAAGCTCCCTGTTGTCAATTTTATTGGAACATTTAAGTCACAAGTCAAAGTAATTCAGAGGCATAGCCTCGGGCCAGGGAGTTTCAAAGACCACAGTTTCACATTTCAGGCAGTGTCTTACACAGTTCCAGGAGAGAATGAGCTAAGGCAAAGTATGTCTGAATGTTCCAAACCTCAGGCAGTAAAAACCTGTCAGTCATGCCACCAAGTGAGGTCAAGGAGTGTTAAACTGTAAAAAGTCCCTAAGCATGAGTACATTTACAGCATAGCTGTGTCCTTAACCCCAAGTAGTCCAGCCACATGATCTTTGTGTATAAAAAGTTTGTGCAAATTTGGCAGCTCAGCTCTTCCCTGTGCCACACTCATGTGGTACAAGTGCAGTACAGAGAACAAGCTCCCTATTTAGGCTTGTATCTCTCTGACTATAAAACTGCTGTTGCATTTCAGACATCTTGTCTCTGGTCATCTCTCTGGGTGATTGAGATTCTGGCATTACACTTTCCAAACTGATATCCTGCTTTCACTGTGTGCACCAAGAAACAGGTTAAAGTTGAA
>PVIH01026320.1:0-18979 GCA_004025045.1 Sigmodon hispidus | reverse complement strand
TTATTTTTGGGGAGGTTTTTAATGACAGCTTCAATTTCCTTAAGGGTTATAGGCCTGTTTAGGTAATTAATCTGATCTTCATTTAATTTTGGTAGATGGTACCTGTCCAGAAAGCTGTCCATTTCTTCTAGGTTTTCCATTTTTGTGGAATACAGATTTTCAAAATATGATCTGATAATTCTCTGTATTTCCTGGGGGTGTGTTATTATGTCCCCCTTTTCATTTCTGATTTTGTTGATTTGGACACACTCTCTCTCTGTTTTTTGATTAGTTTGGCTAAGGACTTATCTATCTTGTTAACTTTCTCAAAGAACCAACTCTTAGATTCTTTGATTCTTTGTATTGTTCTTTTTGTTTCAATTGTATTGATTTCAGCTCTAAGTTTGATTATTTCCTGCTGTCTACTCCTTCTAGGTGAGATCGCTTCTAATTGTTCTAAGGCTTTCAGCTGAGCTGTTAGGTCTCTAGTGTGGGATTTCTCTAGGTTTTTCATATAGGCATCTAGTGCTATGAATTTTCCTCTTAAGACTACTTTCATTGTGTCCCACAAGTTTGGATATGTTGTGGCTTCATTTTTATTAAATTCTAAGAAGACTTTGATTTCTTTCTTAATTTCTTCCTTGACCCAGAGATGGTTCAGCTGAGTGATGTTTAGTTTCCCTGAGTTGGTAGGCTGTCTTTGGGTTTTGATGTTGTTGAACTCTAAGTTTAGGCCCTGGTGGTCTGATATGTTACAAGGGATTATTTCCATTTTTTTGTATCTGTTGATATTTGCTTTATGACCAATTATGTGTTCAATTTTGGAGAAAGTCCATGAGGAGCTGAGAAATATGTACAGAAAGTCTCTTGAAATGCAGGTTAGACATATGACTCACAACTGTTTCACTTGACAAATGAAGGGGTTCTACCCCATTCACTAAACACAAATGAGGTTTCTACTGAAAATTTCACTATTATTGTTTTATTGCATGGAAACAATTGTCAGAATACACATTTTAATAATATGGCTGTATATATATAACATACATATAACAAAATAAAATTCATGTTTAAAGTATAAGGATTACTGATTTTAAGATACTATACAATATAAAAGATAAACACTCTAGCTAGATTTTAACAAATGTAGAATTTAAATAAAAACATTAAAACTAAGAGATAATAAAAATCAAACTAACTTGTACTAAGATAAAAGATCATAATTACTCTAAACAATAAATAAGGAAAAGTGTTTCATCATACTATATAATTAAGACAATGTTTGCTTTGCAAACCCCAGTGCATAAGGCAAAGATGTCAGTAGTTCAGTTAATGATGAAAAACTCTAATTTTCTAAATAAGCAGAAAGTAACTGTGTTCCAGATGTCTAGAAGGCATATATTAAAATTAAAACTGTAACTAAGTTGTATATGTAATTTCTTTTTTTTTTTTAATTTTATACTGTTTGGCCTATGTCTCAAGCACATTACTAGCTAGCTCTTTTATCTTAATTTAATCCATTTCTTGTATTCTATCTGCCATGTGTCCCAGCTTGCGGCTCACCTGGATTTCTTACGTGGCTCTTCTATGGGAGTTGGATGGAAACTGACTAACTCTACCCTCCTTCTACCTGTGTCTCCTCTGATCCTCCACCCAGTTCTATGGTGCTCCACATAGGCCAAAACAGCTTCTTTATTTTCAGCATACAGAGAACATTTCCACCACACTTCCTCTTTTCTCTCTAATCAGAAAGGAAGGTTTAAATTTCCATATAGCAAAATTACATACAACAAAACAGCTATCAAGCAAAATTACAGTTACAATATCTAGTCTATGTACAATTAAAAAACTTAAAATATTCTATTATCTACCTTATCCTCGTGAGTCTAAAGTTTCATATCTAATATACCTTATAAAATATCTAAGAAAAACTATACCTATAGTTCTTAAATCTACAACTACATCAAAGACCATAGAAGAATATAATATTACCCAAATAAACAGGAAGTACAAGCAACTTCCAAAGTCTAGAAAACAACAAAAATGACACCTGTCTGCCTAGACAGTCACCTGAAGTTCCTTTGTAATGTTGGGGCATCATCTTCAGCCTATAGGCCCAAATTCTCTGGCATAACTTTAAGTGATGTAGGAAATCTGACACAGTCCGTCAGTCGCTTCTCCTTGTGTCCAGAAGGATGCCTGACAATTTTTTTTTTCTGCAAAGCAGAAACCTGAAGGACCATCTCTGTTTTTTCTGCCAAAATTCAGAGGTCACTTTTCTATGGAACCTGCATGTCCAGTTTACACAGCATATTATCAATCAGTCAATACCAGAAAAGTTTCTTATCCAGTGGCTAACTGTTTCCACAAAATAAATTCCACATGAACTTTCTTCAATGCCCATCATTTTCCTGAAATACATTGGTGCTGCCAGGAGCAGACCTGTCTCATTGTCCAGAAAAGTCTAAGTTCTTAAAATAATTTAAATACTGTATTCTGCATGTCTTTGAAGTAATTGAAGATTACTTATCTAATTGAAATATATCTTTGTATACCTACACAAACCTAACTAACATGACTATAAGTTTGGTTATCATAGATGACTATTAACCTGCATTTCCCAATTACACATTACAATTTTAAATGAGTTACATCAGCATCATACCTTAATCAAGAGTAAAAGAATACATACAGCATAATAGAATTGACCTTAAGTTTGTATCAATAAGCCAAAATACATCATCATTCCTATATTATATCCCCCCTTTTGTTGAAAGAGATAGACTATGACAATTAACCATTTATAATGAAAACAAACATTAATAAGCAATATTTTTGGGAAATTGGACGTAGCTTTCTTTCTTTTACTACTTCCTGTTAGCTAAGGGAGCATTGGCAATCTCTTGGGGTCTTGAGGCTGGATCATTTCAACTGGCATCTTGGAAGCTAATCTTCCCATCAAAAAATTTTCAGGTGGCCTTGGCAAATGAAACCATATTTGCCTGGAACCAATCCACAGGTTTTGATCTTCTGTGGAGACAAATACAGAAACTCTTTTCCCAAGCAAGATATTCTTAAAAACAGATTTCAAAGTCAAGATATCTTTAAAAAATATATGTTTGTCCAAATTAGCAGCCTTAGGAATCATCTTTCTGCAGTTAGCTCATTAAAAGTTAAAAATTAAAGAAAATACAATAATCATAATCCAGACTCTTTGTTTATCTGCCATGTTTGGGTGGCCTTCTATTTCTCTTTCTTAAGGGCTTTCTTTACCCCCATTTTTTTTCTCTTTGAAGCCTACGTGTATTTTACACACATTGCACCCTATTTAGAAGTTTTGTGAGTCTAAATCTGTTTTATTGAGAATTCTTAATAATTTTCCAACCAGAAGAGCTTTTACAATGCTAGGATCACTGTGATTGCTGACTCTGTCCCTTTTGGTGGTGTTTCAATATGGCACAGGTGCCTGCTTTCTGCTTGCTGCAGCAAACAGAGAAGACTGAGGAAATGCTGCTACTAGAAAAACTGTTTTTCACTCTGTTTCCTTTCTGTTCAGTATAAGCACATGCAGTTTGTTATTTATTCCAAGTCTTCTGCAAGATGTATGGGTTTAAGTTGCCTGCTGCGAGCTCACAGCCTGAACACCACGCTGTCTCTGTACCATATATCAATTCAGACATGCAATACAAAAAGCTACTTTTGTCTCTATTTCAGTGGTCTAGAATGCTTTTTAAGCCTTTTAAACTTTCTTAGGCTTTATGTGGGTGTTTGGCCCACATTGGGACACCATGTGTTGTAGGAGATTTCTGGTCAAGAGGTTTTGACCTTGCCTGTGGTGGCTTTTTCCCCAAAGAAATGAACAGACGCTTATAATAATTTTATACTGTTTGGCCTATGTCTCAAGCACATTACTATCTACCTCTTTTATCTTAATTTAACCCAGTTTTTGTATTCTGTCTGCCATGTGTCCCAGCCTATGGCTCACCTGGATTCCTTACATGGCTCTTCCTCAGGAGTTGGATGGAGACTCTATACGTAATTTCTAAAAAGAAGAGAACAGGATGTTGTACAGTGATGACTGACTACAATTTTATTCCATTGATCCACATGTCTGCTTTTATGCCAATACTGAATAGCTTGGAATCTGAAAGACCTTGGACTGACATCTTAGATCTGACTCCCTCCAGAGGAACACCTGACCCAGTCTTGATGTTGGGGAGAGGAAAGTGGACCTGCCAGGAGTGGATGCTGAACTAAGCCATATTTGTACCTTGGGACCTCCTGCTCTTTCTGGGTAGGAGATAAAGAGATGTGGAGAATAGAGAGTGACTGGAAGGGGTGGGAGGTGGGAGGGAGCTTGTACAAGAATATACAAAGATAAAAAATATGACTTTATTCATAATAAAAAAATTACAAAAAGAAAAAATGCTCAACATCTTTAGTCACTAGAGAAATGCAAATCTAAATAAATTTGAGATACCACCTTGCACGTGTCAGAATGGCTAAGATCAAAAACACAGTTGACAGCTTATGCTGGAGAGGATGTGGAGCAAGGAGAACACAACTCCACTGTTGGTCGGAGTATAAACTTGTCCAGCCACTCTAGATTGCAGTATCGAGGTTTCTCAGAATTAATCTCCCCAAGGACCCAACAATACCACTATTGGGCATATAACCTAAAGATGGACATTTGTACCCTAAAAAGTATTAGCTCAACTATGATCATAGCAGAATTATTCATAATAGCAAGAACCTGGAAACAACCTAGATGCCCCTCAACTGAAGAATGGATTAACAAACTGTGGTGCTTCTACACAATGGAGTAGTACTCAGCAGTAAGAAAAAAATGATGTCTAAAATTTTCAGGCAAAATGATGGATTTGGAGTATATCCTCCTCAGCGAGGTCTCACAAACCCTGAAGGATAAGCAGGGGATGTATCCACTCATTAGTGGACCTTAAGCTAAAGCATTCCTATGTCATTGAAAGAGGGAAAATCTTTAGCATGAATGTCTTAGATCTTTATTTTTTTTTTAAATGATACTATTTGAAACCAGTATCCATCTGCATGGCTTCTCCTAAAATTATACTGAATTTACTACTGTGCCATCCACTTTAAGAATTAAATACAATGAATAAATGAGTAAAAGAAAAGTTATGTGACAGAAACTTTACAAAGGCACAGAATTCTGACCCAAACTCCTAGCCCAGGCAAAGAGAGTGAGGAGGGATTATATAAGCAAAGGAGTCAAGATTATAATGGGGAAACCCACAGAGAGAGTTGAGCTACTGGGAGCTCAATGGCTCTGGAATGAAAGTTGGGACTTGCATGGGACTGAAGTAGGCACTCTGAATGTGGAAGACAGGGTGTGGCTTGTGCAGGTTTGGGGGCCTCTTTCCATGGGATCAGGATGTATCTCAAGTGCATGATTTGACTTTTTGGAGCCCATTCCCTATAGAGGGATACCTTGCTCAGCCTTCATATGGTGGATGGGTTTAGTCCTGCCTCAACTTGATATGCAGACTATATTGACTCCCTATGGGAGTCCTTACCTTCACTGAGAAGTGGATGAGGAGTAGTGTGGGGAGAAGCTGAAGACAAGAAGGAGAAGTGGAGGGAAGGGAAACTGTGGGTGGTATGTAAAAATAAAAAAAAAATCTTTTAAATAAAAGAAAATAAGCCTTATTTTTTCCAAGTTGCTCTTGATCATGGTGTTTATCACAGCAGTAGAAACCCCCTCACTATGACAGAAATTCATACCAGGTTCATGAGATATTACTATGACAGATATAATTGAAGTGAAATCTTCTGTAACTATTTCCCCAGAGTCAACACACAGAAGTCATAGTCTAGACTCTAAACTCAGGGAGCAAAGGCTGAACCCCACACTGATAGAACAACTTGGCAATGTATAGATATCATCCAGGTAGCACAGGTTTTGCAGGCATGAAGGGGTCATGGAGAAACCTGAAGGTTATATGTGGCAGTGCTACATTCCTTAAAGAGAGGCCAGAAGGGACTATTTGTAACGAGCAACTCCAGTTAGAGACTTTAGTATATTGGTGGGATGACTGCAGAAACAGTAGCAACAGTGGAGTGAAGTCTCCCCTTCCCCCTAAGCCTACAAGTCAAGTAGAGTTTGCTATGGTTAGGTGAGCTAGAGGCACAGAGCACTTTTAAACCCCAAAGTACCCAGAAGAGCATCCCGTGTTAGCTATCACTTGTACAGTTTGGTTTGGCTTCAATTTGTTTGTGACTGTACCTTGTTTCCTCTCTCTTAAAGTAAGAAAGTATACAAGTTAGTTCAATTTCACAGAAGCCCACAGTTGAGAGTTTAAACTTTTAAAGAGATACTGAATTTCTAAAGAAAACCTGATCGGTAAAAACATTGAAAATTTAAAGACTGCCTTGATTAATAATTGATGTAAGCAGCTCACTAGGGGCAGTGCCACATCTGAGTATGTGGTCCTGATTTGTATATGAAAGCAAAGTGAGCAAGCCATGGGGAGCAAGCTAATAGGCAGTGTTCCTCCATGGATTCTGTTTCAGTTCCTGCCTCCAGGTTTCTGCCTTAGTTTCCCTCAGTGGATTATGACCTGGAATATGTAAAACAAGCAAAACTTTTCTTTTCCTAAGTTTCTTTAGTTCATGGTGTTTTATCAGGACACCAGAATCCCCAAACAAACCTCCATATTTGTTTTTTGGCATGTGAACACACACACATATGGACATACATACATTAACTCATTTTCATCTTCTAGAAAGGAAAACACCTTACTTACTCAAAATGTGGAATTGTGAAATTAAGCATACCTCAGAACAGTGTTGTTGTCATTGTTCAGTTTTCCTGAGATTAAATCAGAGAGTACTCTACAGAATATGATATTAGCAAATTTTGTCTAACCTTCTTATTCAAGGAGAAAGTGCAGTATCAGGAATATAAATCATGTCATAAAGTCCAGATTTGTACTCAACTGGTCCCAATTCTCACTAAATCATCCAAGTCTATTTTCTGAATCGATACTTTCATTAAAAAAATCAGTCTTTCAATAACAAATTTATTGAACTTATAGTTTTTCCACTTTTTAAATCATCTATCTACCTATTTATTCTCCCCCTCTCTATGTATATATAGATATATACATACATACATATACACATACATACATTTTATATATATATATATATAAAATTCTCCCTCTATATCTACATCACTCCTACCATCCTTTTTTTTTGTTGTTTCTGTGTGTTTCTTTCTCTCTTTTCAAATAAAATTTGAAATAAAATTAATTATCAATTTTATAATTTTATGAAATGGTTATTTATACATAAGAAGACCAGTAATGTGAAGCTTCCCATTATAAAATGAAATTTCCCATTTTGAAATTTCCCAAGCATTACTTGGGAAATGCTACCCTGTTTCTCACTGTTGTTTATCTCTTGTCAGCACAAGCATCTTTTTTTTCCATTTTATTTTTTTTCCTTCTTTATTTTGTATTTAACAAAAAAACTGTTACATAAATTTAAAATGAGGAAAAATTAACAATAACTATAAAGAGGATAAGAATCATAAGCATGGCTTATCAACGGTGGTAATGAAAATAAGATTGCTACACATATATTTTCTTTGCGTTCAGCTTTCCCTCTGAATTTTTTTTTCTCATCCCTGTATATCCTTATTCAAGGTCTCTTCCCCCTCCCACCACATCAGGTCATTTTACTTCTCCGCAACTCCCCATCCCCTCCCTGGGCAGGGAGCAGACAGTCCTATGGTCCCACTGACACAATAATGCTTGGATCAGTCTCCACTCCTGGCCAAATCCAGTTTTGTCCCCCCTCCCTCAAGAGTGAGTCTGGTGTTCCTATAGTTGGAGTGAGGTTCGAAGGGTCAGTCCAGGGTGCTTCTGATCCCAGGCTGTTCAGTGGTTGTGGTTTGCCGCTTGGGCATGTTTGGCTTTTTTTTCCTGTTTGTTTGTTTAGAGACCACTAGTGAGTGAGTACATCCCCTGCTTATCTCTCTGAGATTGTGATACCTCGCTCAGGAGGATATTCTCCAAATCCATCCATTTGCCTGCGAATTTGAGGATATCATTTTTTCTTACCAGCACAAGCATCTTACACTATCTCCAGTGAGTCGCAATCTCACAACATCTGTTCCTCCCAGAGTTGCTCCTCACCAATAAAACATGATAACTAGGCAACTCTTGCATGTGGTTAACCAAACAATGGTGATGGATTTATTATTCTAATTATTAAAGACTGGTTTCTGACTTAGCCCACTCGTGTGCAACAGTAGCCCATTGACTGCCTTTAGAAGCACAAGGTAACAAAAACAAAACAAAACAAAACAAACAAACATAAAACAGTGGTCTCTAAGATTTCTTGAGAGTCATGAGATTACAGAAAGAAAAGGAATAGGGGTCTTGGCCTGCAACTTTGGGAGCCTGAATTCTTCCAGCAACCAGTTTTGCTAGGAAGAAAGCTGAGATTTCCAAAAGGAATGCAATCTCTTCAGTTCCTAGAATTTAACACAAGTAAAGTTTCCAGTAGAGGATCTGTTGTATATAGTTTCTGGCCCAGACTTTTCTGTCTATCCCAGAGGTTTGACCAGCACTCCAACAGTTACACAGAGTGACACAAACACTTGTGTTAATTTTATGCTGATTGACCTAGGGTCTAGGCATATAACTTGCTACCTCTGTAGTCTTAAACTAACACATCTTTCTTATCCTGTTCAGCCATGTGTCTTAGTACCTTTTCTCAGCAGCATTTTCTCAACTGCAGTGAATCTATGGAATTTGTCTCTATTCTGAGATGTTTCCAGAGTTTTCTTAGTCTGGAAGCACCACCCACACTTCCTGTCTGCCTTCAGCCAAGCAGCTTTTTATTAAACCTGTAGGCAAGACAATTATTGAAAATGTAACACATAATCCCATTACAAGGATCCTTTTACAATGCCTAGAATTCTGACCCATGGAAACAAGGATATTATAAATTTATTGTTCAAATTTCTAATTTGAGATAATAGTTTGTTAAGAATAGAAAACTAATACATCCCTGCACAACTTTTGTCTTGGCCAATCTGTACCTGAAAAATTGTATTGAAATATCCTTGTGAAATCCATATCACCCTGCAAACTTGAAAGCATGGCCAATACAATTAATTAAGCTCCATGGTCTATAATAACAAAATGTAAGTTTGTAAATCTTATATTTATCTTTTTATTCACAGATAGAGCATATGCTGTTTAAGGATATGGATTTTTTTCTCCATCTTTGTTTCTCTGAAAGCATCTACAGAGAACAGTACTCAATACAATATAAGAACTTAGTAAAACATATCCACTGACTTATATTGTCTATTTTTAATGTAGTAACAATATATGAGTATCAGTAGCTTGTTCAACATCATTTATAATTAGTCAGTCAACTAATTAAACTTACACATAATGAATAATGGAGACAATATGGACACTAACTATTTGAACAAGGTTCAACCTTTTAAATATAAAGCCTTTTGATGGCCAATCAATGAGGTCTTTGAAAGCATATGGATCATCAATACTGGTATCATTTATAATATTTTCATGGCATACAGACAATAGACAATATAATCTCAAAGAAAACTTAACAATGCCATTATGTTGTGATAGGATTTACAATATTTTTATATTTTTATGTTGAATATTCATTTTAATTATCTTTCATACTCACTAGGGAGATGAGGCAATATGATGAGTATTAAGAAACTAAAATATAAAATTTCAGAACCACACACAGAGTTATCAAAAACAAAAGACCCCACCATTGATCACTTAGGTCACAGCCCACAGCAATTTCAGGGAAGCTACCTACTTTATAAGTCACAAAAATCAAAGGAAACATACCACAATGCTTAATTCAGAAGTAAAGAAAACATATGAGATAGGCTTGAAATAGAAAAACTCCAAAACTCTGCAGTTAGGAAACATGAAATTTTATGAACCTAGAGATACTATTTTAATGCTCATTTCTGCAGTTCAGTTTAGTTTGGAGTTCTGTGATGTGAAACTAAAAAGAAAGATGCATTTACTGTACACCTGTCTCTAAGGAGGACTCTCATCAAGAGAATATGGCTTAAATAGAGCAATTTATCTCATTTGGAGGTTTTTACCACGAAAGTGCCTTTATCATTTTACATAGGATGCTTAAAAATCAAAATGGCTGGTTCATCAAAAGCTAAAAGGTACTAGAAAAAAAAGTAACAGCAACAAGAGCCATTTCTACAGCTTATACTTATCTCAAGAGACCCGACAGTAACTTTCAGTGATAGGAATTCCCCAGATTTTACATGTGCTTATTTTATATGTAATCATAATTTACAGAGAATTATGCATAATGGACCAGATTCTCACAGTCTAAGATAAGTAACTGAGATTATAAATACACATTGCTTACCCTAAGATGTACAAGATAATTAAATTCATGAACACATTGGAGATTTTGAGTGGAAACAGAATGTAGCTTCTTCTACCCTTTGTTGTGAGGGGGCTGTTTACACAAACCAAGGCTTTTAAAAATCAATTGAAATGTATTTATTTTCCAGTTCTTTCCTATGTTTGTTCATTATGCATCATTAATAATAATTACATGATATCCAAAATCTTAATTTCACACATCTAGTTCTTTGATCTTATCATCCAATTTTTGAGTCTTATTGACAAAGCACAATTGAAGAAATCAGGTTAAAAATTTACCAGGACCATGGGGTCTTCTGCCTACCTTCTTCCCACCCATGAACCTCATGCACTCACTCATCTCCCTAGTTAATTTATATCACATGACACATTGTTGTAACAACTCTTTTGCCCATTTTTCTCTAATTTATAAACAATTGACCAAATTTTGAGCTAAGTTGAGTTAACAATCCACCTATTTATGATGGCCTGTTTTCAATATATTTAAAGATAACTGTTTACTGCTTCTCCACTGAATTCTGTCATCAATCAACCACCTCTACCTCAATATACGGTTATGTTCTTAAACTATTCACTTGAGCCTGATCTCACTTCACAAATTATATATTTTTGTAGACATATTTTGAATTTTTTTAGTTTTGGGTATATATATGAGTGTTTTGTGCTGTGACTGTTTGTATGTCTGTAGTGCCCTGAAAAGTCAGAACATAGCATCAGATTACCTGGAACAGTATTAGCAGACCATTGTAAGCACCATTGTAGGTTCTGGAAATCAAATACAGGTCCTCTGTACACACAAGTAGTTCTCTTACTTACTGAGCCATATCTCCAGCTGCTATAGATAAACATTTAAGTTATAGAGTGTTTCAATCAAAAGTATAGACCAAAAAAAGAAGGAAGTTGCACAACTATGTATGATATATGTATTGATGATACTTTAACAACATATTACAGATTGCCTTGTAGATTGTATGAGATAAAAAAAACCTATGGATTCACCTCTCTCATGGAGGCTAAAGAGTTTCTGAATGTTTTGCATGTGTAGGCAGACTAGAAGTAGATGGTCAGAAAATAATGGCTGAAATTGAGAGTTTTGGCGTGATACAAATACTGCTAAAGGAAATATCTCAAATGTTTCTTTGAAATGTACAGAATGGATATTGGATAAAGAATAAAGCATTAGGATATTCTATAATAACAATTTATTATTACAAAATAAATTAAAATTATATCAAGCATAGTAATATTGAAGATGTGATGTTGATATGAAGTTCCTATGTAAATGTAATGTGGAGTGGAAAGTGACTGGCAGGTGCAGTCACATTGGCTGCAATGAAAAGCTTTTATCTGGATCCTGATAGCATGTAGTTAACAGACACTGATATTTTATAGGAGAAGAACTATTTTAAAATAACATCAAATGTCAGAAACAAGGATGCTGTCTACCCTCAGGACCTATAGCCTCATGTAAGTGATGAGGAAGAAAATAGCAATAACAAACTAGTACCACTTGACAGAGTTTAATGGAGAATTGTGTTTAGTAGAGAAAAATGGTCCCAGAATGAGTTAGGTGGATATTCGGTGGGTTGACAAAGACAATGATACTTTTTGTACAGATTTCAACATGCTACATGCAAATAATAATAATAATAATAATAATAATAATAATAATGTCCTAGTAGTATCTATTAAAATGGCTGTTCTAGTGGGATATTAAAATTGTCATCATTTATAATTACTAGCCCCAGAAATACCCTCTAGCTAATTTAGTGCATTCATAAACCATTTGATAATTTTACCTAATTAAACATATTTATTCCTGATTCCATGCCAAGATAGTGAATCATAGAACATTTATTTGAGTAATATCATATTTAGATAGAAAAAATACAGCTCTTCATTTGAGTTGAATCCAAATTGGCTCAACAAATAATTATCAATATTCTGGTTGGGTATTAATAATATACTCCCAATTAAATAACCATTAAATAGAAATGGTCAAAATATACTGAACTTTATGAAAAGGTGCCCTTATTTTTATATTCATAGCCACCTTATTCTAAAATTGAATCAATGTCAAACATTTATGTTAAAAAATAATCCACTTCCTGACTTTCTCATTAGTATAAAAATTATGATCTATACACATATGTTATCTGCTGCTTCAGAACAAGAAAAATTATATAATTGTCAGTTAATGTTGATGTTAAATCATTTAACATCAGAAGGATCATAGTACATTTTCTAGGTAGTAGGAAGGAAAAAGATAGTTTTCTTTTCTTTTTTTATTTTTTTATTTTATTTTATTTTTTATTATGAATAAAGTCATATTTTTTACCAGTGTATATCCTTGTTCAAACTCCCTTCCCCCTGCTGCCCCTTCCAGGGCATGCTCTACACACACTGGAATGAATGGGTGTAAAGGAGGAAGTTTAGTGGGGAGAGCATGCTGTTGTGTGGACTGTGAGACACAGTAAGCCTGGTAAGAGTTGGAAGAGGGACAAGAGTATGTTCAAAATGCATTGTGTGCCATTCTCAAATACTACATACTTAATATGAAAGTAGTGTCAAAACCTTCATTTCAATACAATAAATTAAAGCCCCAAATCATTATTATAATGCCTAAGATGAGAAAGTTAATGATAACAATTTTTAAAAACTAGCCAGAAAAAAAATTACACAAAACAATTTGCCAGCAACTCCAGAAACATATTACTGAAAAAACAAATTGTCCGAGCTTGAAAATAAGTTACGAAATTGATGTCATAAAGGATTCAGTGGAAGTAAAAATTATTTAGCAAAAATAAAGAAGAATAAAGAAGAGGTAGAATGAGCAAGCTAGCTTTTTCTTGTCATCTTTGATTATTGTATAAAAGTAAGGGATCGCCTACATATTATTCACTAGGATAGACTTTCCCTTTTATTTTTATTTTTATTATTATTATTATAACAAAGAAGTCACACTTTCTATCCTTGTATAACCTTATTCAAGTTTCCTTCCCCCTTCCACCACATCAGGTCATTCCTCCTTCTCCACAACTCCCCATCCCCTCCCCTCCCTGGGCAGGCAGCAGTCAGTCCCATGGACCCACTGAGCCAATATTGCTTAGTTCAGTCTCCACTCCTGGCAGATCCAGTTTTCTCCCCTCGCTCAAGACTGAGTCAGGTGTTCCTCTAGGGGGAGTGGGATCCAAGGAGTCAGTCCAGGGTGTTTCTGGTCCCAAGATGTTCAGTGGTTGTAGTTTGCAGCTTGGGCATTCTTTGCTTTTTTCGTGTTTGTTTGTTTAGAGACCACTAATGAGTGAGTACATCCCTTGCTTATCTTTCTGAGTTTGTGATACCTCGCTCAGGAGGATATTCTCCAAGTCCATTCATTTGCCTGCAAATTTTAGGATATCATTTTTTTCTTACTACTGAGTAGTACTCCACTGTGTAGATATACCACAATTTGTTAATCCATTCTTCAGTTGAGGGACATCTAGATTGTTTCCAGGTTCTTGCTATTACAAATAACGCTACCATGAACATAGTTGAGCTAATGCCTTTGGAGTGTGACTGTGCATCTTTAGGGTATACACCCAGAAGTGGTATTGCTGGGTCATTGGGGAGATTTATTCTCAATTTTCTGAGAAACTGCCATACTGCGTTCCAAAGTGGCTGAACAAGCTTACACTCCCACCAACAATGGAGGAGTGTTCCCCTTGCTCAGCATCCTCTCCAGCATGGGCTGTCCTCTGTGTCTTTTATCTTAGCCTGTCTAACAGGTGTCAGGTGGTATCTCAAAGTTCTTTTGGTTTGCATTTCTCTGATGGCTAAAGATGATGAGCACTTTTTCAGGTGCCTATCAGCCATTCGTAATTTTTCTGCTGAGAATTCCCTTTGAAGGTCTGAATCCCATTTTTTGATTGGGTTATTCAAGGTTTTGGGCTCTAGATTCTTGAATTCTTTATATATCTTAGACATCAGTCCTCTATCACTTGTAGGGTTGGTGAAAATCTTTTCCCATTCTGTAGGCTGGCGTTTTGTCCTATTGACAGTGTCCTTGGTTTACAGAAGCTTCTTAGCTTCAGGAGATTCCACTTATTGATTGTTGGTCTTAGTGTCTGTGCCACTTGTATTATATTTAGGAAGTGGTTGCCTGTGCCAATTCGTAGAAGTGTATTTCCCACTTTCTTTTCTATCAAGTTCAAAGTGACTGGGTTTATGTTGAGGTCTTTGATCCACTTGGATTTGAGTTTTGTGCAGGGTGACAGGCTCAGATCTATTTGCATTTTTTTATACACTTCCATCCAGCTAGGATAGACTTTCATCAGCGGTGCAAATGAGATGCCCTGACTTTCAGAGCTTGTTTATAGAAAAGCAACTCAACAACCAATCACTAAGAGCTCCCACTTTTGACTTTACATTTCATGTCTGAAATGCATTGAACTACAGTAGAAAGAGATAACTTTCAAGCAACCAGTTCTTTCTCACAAAGAGAAATAATGTGTTGGAAGATAGGTTATGCTAACTTACAAAACAATAAAACCAATTTTATCTTTGGACAGTTTTGTGTTTACCTACACTTGTGATCATGGTTTCTCCCACCACCTTCACTGTTCCCCTCCCACTCCTGACGAACCCCCTTCCTCCCTCCTAGTCCTTTTCTTGTTTTAATGTCTTTGCAGATCTTGCATAGGCTGTTATAGCTGCTATGTTCATTACGGCAACAGCCACAGCATAGGCAGAAGACAGCAATTATAGTGTTCTCCTCCTTATCCTCTGGCACTATTTCCATACCCTTTCCTGATATCCTGTGAGCCTTAACCTGGATGATAGAACCGAGTACTTAGAAGTTTCTTATTTTCAGTACTTCAGTGATTAATGATCTCTACTTTGACCATTGACCATTGTAAAATGGGCCTTCTCTGGCTAAGGCTGTGGAATTCATTATTCTATAGTCATAAATATAATTATTTATTAGACAATTTCACTACAGGTTCATTTGATAAAACATCAGTAAGAAATTGTTTGACAAAGCTTGTCATTTCCCTAGATGTTTTCTATCATTGTTGGTAGAATTGTAAAGTGTAGTAGACACTTCAGAAATTATTTGGAGATTCCTTCAAAAGATAAACCTACCATATGATTTAGTCATATCAAACAAATGCATACAGTTGAAGGAATTTTTTTGTCTTCTCTTACCCCTGAGATATTAGCACATTTATGCTGATTGCTGCACTGCTCACAATAGCAAGAAAATAGAACCACACAACCAGACTAGATGTCTAACAGCAGATGAATGGATAATAAAAGTGTGATGCACATACACAGTAAAATTTTATTAAGCACTAACAAAGAAAAATTATAATTTTTAAGGAAAATGGATAGAAAGAGAAATACAATACTGAATGAGGTAACCCAGGCCAAAAATTAAAAAGCACTGTATGTTTTCTACTGTGTTTAGATGCTAGATGTGAAATTTTATGTTTCTTTGCTAAGATAGAGTGAATGGTCATTAAAGACAGTGAGGATAATAGGAAAAAAGATGATCAGATAGTGGGATCCTAAATCACATGTGATATAGCAATAGAGGGGTAAATAATAGGGATTTGACAGTAGAGTAGTGATTGATGAAAAGAGATTTTGGAGAGAGAATCATTCAAAAACTTTGTACAAAGTACAAATAAAAAAATCCATGTAGGAACCAATAAAAGGAAATTAAGATAGACAGCAGCAGTAGGAACTTGAATAGCGCTGCTCTGCAAGGATGGATAAAGTAGCTCTGTAAAAATTATGGGTCAAAAATCAAAATCCTAGTTCCTGCTATATAATATATTCCCATATGGAATGGGGGACACCTATAAACACTATGAACTTCAATTATGATTCCAATGATGAAAATATATGTTTATGAGTACAATAATGGCATGAATGTGAGAAATATTCCTCTATACTGTGTGAGCAAATGTCACTGTGATTAGTTTAATAAACCCTGACTGACCACTAGCTGGACAGGATAAGATTAAAGGAAAACTGAACAAAGAATGTTGGAAACAAGGGCAGACTCAGAGAATAGCAAGCAGATACAGAGAGAAGCAAGATAGATAGATATGTCATACTGAACAAGGTAACAAGTCATGTCATGTGGAAAAGCACAGATAAAATATGTGCCAATTGAAATGTAAGAGTTAGCTAGTAACAAGCTTGAACTATTGGCTGAG
The DNA here is from genome assembly GCA_004025045.1 of Sigmodon hispidus. Lineage (NCBI taxonomy): Eukaryota > Metazoa > Chordata > Mammalia > Rodentia > Cricetidae > Sigmodon > Sigmodon hispidus. The sequence goes on along the minus strand of PVIH01026320.1, from coordinate 2,340 downwards.
TGTTTATAATTAATATTAAGCTTCTGTGTGGTTACTTGGCAGCAAGTTGTGGGAGAGAGACTTCTGCCCACAAGAATGTTATAGAAATAATCAATCTCTTTCTTATTGGATTTAGGGCCAGCTCTAAAAGAAAAAAACATAGTTGGTATTAAAATATAGGCAAGAACCCATAGTTATAATGCTCACAGACCTAAGAGTAAAACTATTTCTATTGTTTTGCTAATCAGACAGATGATCAAACTGTCTTCTAAGTTTGTCCATCTCTATCCATAGATTAGAGCAGCTCTCAGACCTGAGTGGAGGATTTCATTGTACGATAGATGGTAGTTAATACAGAAACTCATAACTTGTCAGAGTGCAGATAAAAAGTGACTCTGAAGTGAACAGCCACAAATGGGATGAGTATATCACATACATTCCCAAAGGTTTAGAGACTATTGTAAAAGAGATAGAGGAAAGATTAATATCCAGAGTTCAGGGAGGATTGTCACAAAATATTGTCTTCTAAACATAATTGAACAACTATACTCATGAAATCAGAGCATCTATAGTTACCTATATAAGACCTGCACAAAATAAGACCACTCAACATTCTAGCATGAGGTGGAAAGAGATTCACAAATATCCCTAACTAAGCAGGTATACAACTGGATGGCTTCTGGGATGAGAGGTCAGTATTTTTTAAGGATGTGAGAGTGGATCTGAGAGGAGTTTTGACTAAATTTAAGCAAAATGGCTCTATTTACTCTCAAGAATTAGTAAAAATATGTACTATAGGTAATTCCAGGTAAGGAAACAAGACATTTATGTGATAATAAAAGCATTATAAATGTATCTATTCTCATCTATCTCAATTTAAGATAAAAATCAAAACATGTATAAAATTATTTTTAAACCACCATGTGTGCATTTACTTATATATTCTTTGATGAGTTTCATAAGCAATTTAGAAGAGATTCCTACTAAATAATGATAGAGTTTTATTTATCTTTTGATATTTTCTTAAAAAGGTTTCAGGCTCTGAACAGCATGACCCTGTGATATCTGGGGTGAAGTGCAAGTCAAACAGCTTTAGACAGTGAAGATCCCAGGTCCAGAGCTGAGTGAGGCATGAGCAGATTCCAGCCCCTGGGCCTCCCAGGGACCTCATCCCAGAGGCCAGAGATACAGTCCCAATTTTAACCTCACTGCTAGGCCTGCTCTGGACCAGGGCTGTGAGAAGCCTTCCACTGAAATCCCCGGGGTCACATTACAGACAGCCAGGCCCCAACTCCAAGGCAGGAGGTATCATCACAGATGGACAAATGTCTCTCTAAACAGTGTAACCCCATGGTATCTGGGGCAGAGTGGGAGTAAGATGGCTTCAGACAGTAAAGATTGCATGGCCTGCCCAGAGTAAGAAATCATGCAGACTCCGTGTACAGAGAAGATAAGAGAAACACAACCTCTGTAGCCACAACTTACTAATATTCCACTAAGACCTGACTAAGAGTGAAACAAAGAAGCAATGGGCAGACACCAGTGCAAGAATACATATTACAATGTAAAGAACAACAAGGCAGCACCAGAGGAAGCTGAGGACTTTATAACACCAAGACCGGAACAGGGCAATGAAGAGCAATTAGGAGGAAACAACAATACAAACAATTTTATGAAGATTATAGAAGCCTTAAAAGAAAATGTAAAAATGTCCCTTAAAGAAATAGAAGAAAAAACAAATTAAAAATTAGAAGAGTTGAACAAATCCTTGAAAGTAAACCAAGAAGGAGAAATGCAACAAATAAAAGAATAATTCCAGGAACTAAATATTGAAATAGAAAAAATAAAGAAGTCACAGGTGAGGCAGTGGATGAAATAGAGATTCTGAAGAAATGATCTGAAGTACAGATACAAGCAAACCAACAGAATACAACAGAGATGGAAGAGAGAAACTCTGGAGTGGAAGACTCAATAATAAAAATAAATAAATCACTCAAAGAAAACACAAAAACCAAAAAAGCCATAACACAAAATGTTCAGGAAATTTGGGACACCATGAAAAGACCTAACCTCAGAAAAATAGGAATAGAAGGAGAAAATTACCGGCTCAAAGGCACAGATAATATATTCAACAAGATCATAAAAGAAACCTTTCCCAATTTAAAGACGGAAATGCCTATAAAGATACAAGAAGCTTACAGAACACCAAATAGATTAGACATCCCCCAAAAAAGGCAGCTTGCCACATAATAATTAAGCCACAAAACATAAGAACAAAAAAAATTAAGAGATTCAAAGGAAAAAGTCCAATTTACCTTTAAATGCAGCCCCATCAGATAATGCCAGATATTCAATGGAAAC
>PVIH01026319.1:0-18981 GCA_004025045.1 Sigmodon hispidus | reverse complement strand
TTATTTCCATTTTTTTGTATCTGTTGATATTTGCTTTATGACCAATTATGTGGTCAATTTTAGAGAAAGTTCCATGAGGAGCTGAGAAATATGTATATTCCTTTGCCTTTGGGTGGAAGGTTCTGTAGATATCTATGAAATCCATTTGCATCATAACCTCTTTCAGACTCCTTATTTCTCTGTTGAGGCTCTGTCTGGTTGATCTATCCAGGGTTGAAAGTGGGGTATTGAAGTCTCCCACTCTTAGGGTTTAAGAATTGATATGGGATTCGAGGTTTAGCATTGCTTCTTTTACATAAGTAGGTGCCCTTTTATTAGGGGCATAAATATTTAAGATTGAAATCTCCTCTTGACCAATTTTTCCTTTGATGAATAAGTAGTGACCATCTTGGTCCCTTTTAATTGCTTTTAGCATAAAGTCTACTTTGTTAGATATTAGGATTGCAACCCCTGCTTGTTTCTTAGGACCGTTTGACTGGAAAATCTTTTCCCCACCCTTTATTCTAAGCCTGTGTCTGTCTTTGCGGTTGAGGTGTGTTTCTTGTAGGCAACAGAAGGATGGCTTCTGTTGTTGTATCCATCTTGTTAGAGTGTGACATTTTATAGGAGAGTTGAGACCATTGATATTAAGGGAAATTAGTGACCATTGATTCATATTTCCTGCCATTTTTGTGGTAACTTGTTTGTATTTCCTTTCTCTAGGGTATTCTTCTGTGGACTTATTGATTGTTTGTGATTTTGTGGGTGTATCTGTGGTCCTTAGGTTGGAATTTTCCCTCTATTACTCTCTATAGTGCTGGATTGGTAGATAGATATTCTTTCAGTCTGACTTTGTCCTGCATCTTGTTTACTCCATCTATGGTGATTGATAATTTTGCAGGGTATAGTATTCTAGTTTGGCAGCCATGCCGTTTTAGCATCTGTATAACTGCTGACCATGCCCTTCTAGCTTTCATCGTTTCCATTGAATAGTCAGGTGTTATTCTGATGGGTCTGCCTTTATATGTGATTTTGCCCTTTTCTTTTGCAGCTCTTAAAATTTTTTCTTTGTTCTGTATGTTTTGTGGCTTGATTATAATGTGGCATGCTGACTTTTTGGGGGGGTCATATCTATTCAGTGTTCTGTAAGGTTCTTGTATCTTTATAGGCATTTCCTTCTTCAGGTTAGGGAAGTTTTCTTCTATGATTTTATTGAAAATATTATCTGTGCCTTTGAGCTGGTATTCTTCTCCTTCTTCTATTCCTATTATTCTCAGACTAGGTCTTTTCATGGTGTCCCAGATTTCCTGAACATTTTGAGTTATGGCTTTTTTAGTTTTAGTATTTTCTTTGACTGATATATCTATTTGAACTACTGAGTCTTCCACTTCAGAGATTCTATCTTCCATCTCTTGAACTCTGTTTGTTATGCTTGTATCTGTGGTTCCAGCTTTTTTCTTCAGATTTTCTATTTCCATCTTTGCCTCATTTTGTGCTTTTTTATTGCTTCTATTTCATCTTTTATTTCAACTTTTAGTTCCTGGCATGTTTCTTTCATAGATTTGTTCATCTCTTCCAATTTTTTGTTTGTATTTTCTTCTATTTCTTTAAGGCTATTTTTCATATCTTCATTGAGAGCTTCGATGATCATCAAAAAGGAATTTTTGGTGTTGCTTCCTTCTGTTTCCTCTGCATTGCTCAGTTCAGGTCTTGTATTTGTACGATTGCCACTCTCTTTTGGAGTTACCATGTTGTTCTTTGTATTATTATGTAATTTTTTCTACTGACGTTTGCCCAGGGCTTCATTGGTTCACGATTAGATGGCTCCTGGTCAGTGTGGCACTCGGGCTTGTGTGCCTCCTGTCACCTCTCTGGGCAGGGTCTGAATCTACCTTTCAGAGACTCCAGAAGTTTTCTATTCGCTCAGTTCGAGGTCGAGGTAGGTAGCCATGCAACTTCTCGGTAGCAGCTCTGGGCAGGGTCTCAGTCTGTCTTTCAGGGACCCCTGTAGTTATCTGTTCGCTCAGTTCGAGGTCGAGGTGGGTAGCCATGCAAATTCCCACAGCAGGAGCTGTGGGTATGGTGACAGGCAGAGTTTATCTGCCCTTGCTACAGGTGCGTTGGGACTCTGCAGACAGTACCTGGTGCAGGAACTGGAACCGATGGGAGCTCAACTCTCCCTCCCTTGCTGGGATATAGGCGCTTGGGCCTGGTGACCCCTCCTCACCTCTGGGTGGGGTCTGGTTCTGTCCTTCTGACCAGCAGAGTTATCTGCCCCTGCTACAGATGAGCTGGGACTCTGCAGAAAGCACCTGGTCCCGGAAGCGGAAGCGAAACAGATGAGCCTATTTTCATTCTTCTACATAATACCATCCAGTTATACCAATAGCATTTACTAAAAAATCTATTTTTTTCCATTAAATATTTTTGACCTCTTTGTTAAAGATCAGGTGTTCAGAGGTGTGTGGGTTAAGATTGGGGTCTGTGATTTGATTCCATTGATCCCCAAGTCTGTTTTTATGCCAGTACTAGGCTGTTTTTAATTACTGTTTCTCTATAGTATTGGTTGAAGTCAGGGATGGTGATGCCTCCTGAGGTTCTTTTGATAAGCAGGATTGTTTTGGCTTTTCTGTTATTCCCTATCAAATTTGAGTATTGTTCTTTTAAGATCTATAAAATATTGTGTTGGGATTTTGATGAGGATTTTTATTGAATATGTAGATTGCTTTTGGTAAGATTGCCACTTTTACTATGTTGATCCTACCTATCCATGAGCGTGAGAGATCTTATATTTTCTGATGTCCTCTTCAAATTTTTTTTTCAGTAACTTAAAGTTTTTATCAAATAGGTCTGCTACTTCTTTGGTAAGAGTTATGACAAGATATGTAATGCTATTTGAAACTATTATAATGGGTGATGTTTCCCTTATTTATTTTCATTCCTTTTATCCTTAGTGTATAGGAGAGCTATTGATTTTTTTAGTCATTCTTGTACCCTGATACATTGCTGAAAGTGTTTATCAGCTGTAGGAGTTCCCTGGTATAAATTTAGGGGTCATTTATGTATGAATCATATCATCTGCAAACAGAGATAGTTTGACTTCTTCTTTTCCAATTTGTATCCTCTTAATCTCTTTTTGTTCTCTCGTTACTTTAGCTAAAAATTGAGAACTATATTGAATAGATAAGGGAAGAGAGGACAGCCTTGTCTTGTTCCTAATTTTAGTGGGGTTACTTTGAGTTTGTCTCTATTTAGTTTGATGTTGGCTGTTGGCTTGCTGTATATTGCCTTTATTATAGTTATTTCCCTGTATTCCTAATATCTCCATAATTTTTATTATAAAGGAGTGTTGAATTTTGTCAAATAATTTTCAATATCTAAGGAGATGATCATGTTTTTTTTTTTTTTTTTTTTTTTAGTTTGTTTATATGATGGATGACATTCACAGTTTTTTGTATGTTGGACCATTCCTGCATCTCTGGGATGAATCCTACTTGATTGTGGTGGATCACTTTTTAAGTCTGATTCTGGATTTGGTTTATCAGAATTTTACTGAGTATTTTTGTATCAATATCACATTGGTCTATAATTCTCTTTCTTTGTTGCATCTTTGAGTGGTTTGGGTATTAGGGTGATTGTGGTCTCATAAAAAGAGTTCAGTTATGTTCTTTCATCTTCTACTGTAGTGAACAGTTTGAGGGGTATTGGTATTAGTTCTTTGAATGTCTGGTACAATTCTGCTGTGAAACCGTCTGGTTGTGGACTTTTTTTTTACTTGGGAGATTTTTAATAACAGCTTCAATTTCCATTGGGGTTATAGATTTGTTTAATCTATTTATCTAGTCTTGATTTAATTTTTGTAAGTGGTACCTATCAAGAAAGTTCTCCATTTCTTCTATGTTTTTCATTTGAGTGGAGTATAGATTGTCAAATATGACCTGATAATTCTCTGGATTTCCTGGGAGTCTGTTGTTATGTTCCTCTTTTCATTTTGTTGATTTGGATACTCTCTCCTTGCTTTTTGATTAGTTTGGATAAGGGTTTATCTATCTTATTGACTTTCTCAAAGAAGCAACTCTTTGATTCATGGATTCTTTGTATTGTTCTCTTTGTTTCTATTTCATTGATTTCAGCTCTGTGTTTGATTATTCCCTGCTGCCTACTCCTTCTAGATGAGTTTGCTTCTAATTGTTCTAAAGACTTCTGCTGTGCTGTTAGGTCTCTTGTTTTAGATTTCTCTTGGTTTTTCATATAGGTATCTAGTGTTATGAGTTTTTCTGTGAAGACTGCTTTCATTGTGTCATATAAGTTTGGGTATGTTGGGGATTCATTTTTTTTAAGTTCTAGGAAGTCTTTGATCTTTTTTTCTTAACTTCTTCCTTGACCTAGAGGTTATTCAATGTAGAGATGTTCAGTTTCCATGAATTTATAGACTTCGTGTGATTTGTGTTGTTGTTGAACTCTAAACTTTATTCCATGGAGGTCTGATATGGTACAAGGTGTTTTTCCTTGTAGTGGAATTATGGTACCTTGTAAATATTTGTCCTTCCTACTGGTTTAATAAAAAGCTAATTATTCAGAAGGCAGACAAGAAGTGTGGCTGGGCCTACTAGACTAAGAAAACTCTGGGAACATCTCAGAGGAGAACACAGATACCAGAGTGAGATGCCACAAACATACAGAGATGCAAATATACAATGCAGAGGAAAGAAGAAAATGCTGCTCTAAGAAAAGGTAATGGGCTACAAGGCTAAACGAAATAAGAATAATTGGTTAGTTTAAGGTTTAAAAGTTAGCAAGCTATATGACTGAACCCTAGGTCAATCAGCGTAAAAATAATATAAGCATCTGTGTGATTCTGTGGGACTATGATCTAGAACCTTTAGAATAGGCCTGAAAGTCTGGGCCAGAAACTACTTACAGCAATTCCTATTTTTTAAAAATCTATAAATGTTTGCTTTATGCCTGAGTATGTGGTCAATTTTAGAGAAAGTTCCATGGGGTGTTGAGAAATATGTATATTCCTTTGTGTTTGGGTGGAAACTTCTGTATATATCTATTAAGTTCATTTGGGGCATAATATTTGTCAGACTCCTCATTTCTCTGTTGAGTCTCTGTGTGGTTAACCTATTTAATGTTGAAAGTGGGGTATTGAAGTTTCCACTAGTAGAGTGTGAAGTTTAATGTAGGGTTTAAGCTTTGGTAGTGTTTCTTTTACATATGTAGGTGCCCTTGTATTGGGAGCATAAATATTCAAGATTGAGATCTCATCTTGGTGAATTTTTCTTGAGATAAATACATAATGTCCCTCCTGGTCTCTTTTGATTGATTTTAGTTTGAAGTCTATTTTGTTAGGATGGCTATACCAGCTTGTTTCTTGGGACCACTTGATTGGAAAGTCTTTTCCCAACTCTTTACTCTGAGCCTGTGTCTGTTTTTGAAGTTTATGTGTGTTTCTTGTATGCAGCAGAAGAATGGCTTCTGCTTTTGTGTCCTTTGTGTTAGGGTGTGTCTTTTTATAGATGAATTGAGTCTATTGATATTAAGGGATATTAATGGCCACTGATTGTTATGTTCTGCTATTTTTGGTAGTAGCTTATGTGTATTTTTCTTCTTTGGGTTTTTCTTCTGTGGTATTATCAATTTTTGTGGTTTCATAGATGTATCTGGATTTCTTAGGTTGGAGTTTTCCCTTTAGTGCTTTCTGTAGGGCCAGATTTATTGATAGGTATTATTTAAATCTGATTTTTCTGTGAAATATTTTGTTTACACCATCTATGGTGATTGATAGTTTTGCTGGGTATAGTAGTCTGGGTTGACAGCCATGTTCCTTTAGTGGCTATATAACATCTGACCAAGACCTTCTTGTTTTCATTGCTTCCATTGAATAGTTGGGTATTATTCTGATGGATCTGCCTTTTTAGGTTATTTTGCCTTTGTTCTTTGCTGTTCTTAGCATTTTTCTTTGTTCTGTAGGTTTAGTAGCTTGATTATAATGTGGCCCACAAACTTTTTTTGGGGGTATCATCTATTTGGTGTTCTGTAAGCTTCTTATACCTTTATAAGCACTTCTTTCTTTAGGTTGGGAAAGTTTTCTTTTATGATTGTGATGAACATATTTTCTGTGCCTTTGAACTGGTATTCTTCTCCTTCTTTGATTCCAATTATTTTCAGGTTTGGCCTTTTCATGATATTCCAGATTTTCTGGACATTTTGTATTATGGCTTTTTTAGTTTTAGTGTTCTTTTTTTGTGACTGATGTATCTATTTACTCTATTATATCTTCCACTTCAGAGATTTTCTCTTTCATCTCTTGGATTCTGTTGGTTATGCTTGTATCTGTAGTTCCTGTTCATTTTTTCAGATTTTCTCTTTCCAGCTTTGCCTCATCTGTGGCTTCTTCATTGCTTTTATTTTAATTTTTAATTTCTGAAATGTTTCTTTTACCTGTTGACTTCCTTTTTATTGGTTTTCTTTCAAAGATTTGTCAACCTCTTCCAAATTTTGTTTGTATTTTCTTCTGTTTCCTTAAGGGATTTTCTAATATTCTCTTTTAAGGCTTCTATAATCTTCATAAAGCTGTTTTTAAAGTTGTTTTTTTCTGCTTTTTCTTCATTGCTATGTTCAGGTCTTGGTGTTGTAGAACCACCACCTTATTCTGGTAGTGCTTTGTTCTTTAAATAATTATATTTATTCTTGCAGTGTGTGTCTGCTCATTCCTTCCTTGTTTCACTCTTTAGTCAGCTATTATTTGGCTATTAGTCAGTTATGGGTCCAGGAATTGTGTGTCTCCAGCTGCTGCAGGGTTTGTTTTTAATTGGCTCTTATTGACTCTTAGCTTTCAGTCAGCTCTCTTAGTTTGCTCTGAATTAAGGTGCCTCGGGATCTCCAGATATTCATGTGTGATGATGCATTGTGTGTTTGAGGAGGGATTTGGTTGTGGGATGTCCCTCTTACTGTGTGTTGCTGGGAATTGCTGAGGGTGGTCTCCCAGTTTTTTTTGTTTAGGGCAGGGCTGGATGTGGGTATGGGGCTGGGGCTGTGTCCCCTGCTTTGGAGAAAAGGCCTCCAGTTGGTCTAGAGTTTCGGATGAACTCACCTCTTACTCTGCTCTGAACCAAGGCTCCTTTTTCTTTTCTCTCCAGGGCTGCATATTCTTTTTCATGCATATTGTAATTCATTTAGAGATTTTTCTCCCTTTGAATTTGTTTTATTGTATATTCTTAATCGTTTTCTAACTAGGAATTTTTAAAATGGTAAACTTTAAAGTAGTGCTTTGACTACTGACTCCTTCTCACTCAGCTTTTCAGCATGGTAAAGGTACCAGAGTCATACTTACCTTTCTAATTCGGGGAAGCAGTATTAAGTGTCATGGTGCTAAGTTTTTAAGCCCACAGTTGTGCTCCTAAACTTGAAAGCAGCCGCTGGGAGAAGCCTCTCTGTACCACAGTCCTTAAGAGAGACTTGTAAATCAGCCATGCTGATCAGTTTACGGTGACTGGCATTGACTACATCTTTCAGGTTAATGCTAAAAAGACAAGGCCCTGAGACTGAGACTAGGAAGCCCGGTACGGCTGTTTTTCTGTATATTTAGGATATTTTTAAGACTTTTTCAGGTCTATCTGAATCAATGCCTTATATTCAACACCATTTGTTGTAGTTTGAAGTTTCTGACCTGTCCGTTTAGGCCTAGCCCTGAGGTCTGGACCTGCCTGCAGCCCCACTGTTGCTTAATGAATCAGATGCTTATATTAATTACATGCTCTTTGGCCAATGGCTCAGGCTTATTGCCAGCTAGCTCTTGCATCTTAACTAAACCTATTTCTATTATTCTGTCTTGCCTTGTAGCTTACCTAAACTCTATTACATCTTGCTTGTTAGGCAGCTAGATTGTGTATCTCCTGACTCCTCCCTTCTTCCCCTATATATCTATGCTCAGATTTCCTGGTTGTTTCTAAGCTGATCTGGTATAGGACAAAAGAATTCCTCTACTATTCAATGATATTCACAGCATACACAGAGACATCCCACATCAAGTGTCCTGCCTGTTGTATGTATGTATATATAGCACAGGCACGCATGACACCCTCAAGGAGCAGAGGATGACATAGAATTCCCTGAAACTGGAGTTATAGATGGTTGTAAGCACCCATGTGGGCACTGAAAAAATCAAACCTAAGTCCTCTGCAAGAGCTAAAAGGGCTCTTAACTACTGATCCATTTCTCCAGCCCTGAGAGGCCATTCTTTGTTTAATCAAGAAGCTCTGGAGTTCTGAATAAGACTAAGCTAGAACATATTAAGAAGCTTTAACTTCTCAAAGGTTCTACTCCAAAGGCAGGATTTTAAACTTTACACAGATAAAGTAATATTTACATTGACTGCCCAGCTGTTAGTATCTAGCTTCTAGGGATATCTTGGCTAATTAATCATCCTCTAAGTATGTTGTGTGACAGAAAATTCTGATTGACACCTACTCTTTTCTGCTCATTTGAATAACTGTTCTTTTGTTCTTGTGTGACCATGTGAGTATGTATGTATGTGTGCACACCTGCATGTGAATGCCAGAAGACAATGAGGTATCATTCCTCAGGTGCTATCCACTATTTTTTAAATTTGAAGTATTAATTAAGGCTGTCAGTGAAATCTTTCTGCAGATTGTCTTTGGTTTCCTGACACTGTTCAGCCAGCTGTGAGTATCAGTTCTGAAGCCAGCTCATCATTTTGTCTCTGTCTTTAACATACCACAGCATTTTGGTAGTGTACTCAGAGAATTTCCTGATTGAACCACAACTGTTCTGTTTTTATTGTCTTTTTCAAACGTATATATGTATGTGTGTGTAGCACAAATTTAGGTTGTGAAGAAAGAGACTCAAAGCCAAATATTGGGGAAAGGCTGAAATATCAGAGAGAGGAAACACCAGTCAAGTCTCACCCAACTATCTTCTAGTTCCTCAGCCTTGCTCCTGATCACTTCTCCTCTGCTGGTTTCTTATGAATCCTTAAATACTCTTCTTGCTAGCTGTCTCCCATCCAGGTTAGGATTAAAAGTGTGAGTTACTCTGTTTTGTAGCTAGCCTTGAACTCACAGAAACAGAGGAAGTTCTATCTCTGGAGTTATGGGATTAAGGGTATAGGTCACCACTCCCAGGCTTTCCCTGTGCTAGAATTAAAAGTGTATGCCATTAAATCCCAGCTGTTTGTCCTTGTACTCAAGGATCAAGAAATTCATGAGTGTCTGCTTAGGATTTGTCTGTGTGCTGTCTCTTAATAGTTCAGGTTTTATTAAAAATGTAACATATCACTACATATCTCCTTTTGGATCAAAAATAAAAAAGTTATAACTAACATAGGAAAGACCATATGCAATAGTTACAATAATTATATACGATAGTATACAAACAATAATTACATGAGGAATGTCCACTTTGTTAACAATTGACAAATTCAAAGAAAATATTCCATTATTTATTCTATTTTGGTGAGTCCAAAGGATTGTACTAATCCACTTTGTATCTAACTTGCATTACTAACTAAAAATTATATTTCAATGTTTCTTAAACTTATACATTTTAACTTCTAAGTGAATTTCTTTCCTAAAACTATCACTAGAAAACTATAACTATTAGCTATCTCATCTTCAAATTCTTCAGAGACGCAAGAAGAAAATAATATTAAGTAAATAGTAACTTTCAAAAATGTAAGAAATGAAACAGCTGGCTGCCTAGACAGTCACCCAAAATTCTTCTGTGTTGTTGAAGCATTCATCTTTGGCCTACAGGCCTAGCATGTCTGACAGACTTCTCTGGGCAGCAGGATATTCCCAAAGTCCTTTCTACTTTGTTTTGGCAAGGTTTAGTAATTCTTTTTGTGTGTTTCTCCTGCCTGTCCATTTTGAATATCATATTTTCATTAGTCAAGGCAAGAGTACTTTCTTGCTCAGTGACTAACTTTTGTTACAAAGAAGGTCAACTCATATGAGTTGAGGAGTTTCTTTGATGTCCATATCTTCTCTGCAGTGGATTGGTGCTGCCAGGAGCAGATGTCCCATTGTGAAAAAATAGTAAGAACCTATGATTTTAAAATATTAAATGCCATATTCTATGGATCTCTGAAGTGCTTGAAGAAGACCTGTTCATCTAAAATATATCTAATCTTGAAAACATATCTAATGTGACTTTAAGTTTGATTGAAATGTCTAACTACTAATTTGCATTTCTATATATCTTAATTAGTTGGTAATAATAACTTTCATGGGCTAGCAATTTGTATTACAATGTTAGATGAACTGTGTAAGTATAATACCTTGAACAAATAGGAATATATGTACAATGACAAAATTAATCTCAACCTTATATCAATATACACAATTTGTATATAATATACAAAAATCAAAGTCAATGTAAAATATTTAAGCTAGTAATTTCTTTTTTTAAAGTAGATTCAATAATCTACCCTTATATCCTAACATATCTGTATCCCTTTTTTCTTTTCTTCTTTTTTTAAACATGAACCCTAAGTCTAATCTCTCTTGTTAAGCTTTTTTCTAACCATAACCAATAACAATTTTTAACCAATTGCCCTAAACAATGACAATCATCTATAACCCATTGAAATACCAAAAACCACCCACCCCACCTCTTGGGAATGTGGGTGCTGTGGTTTTTTTTCCCTTTTTTTAAAATTATGAATAAAGTCTCATTTTTTATCCATGTATCCCCTTGTTCAAACTCCTTTCCCCCTCCTGTCCCGACAAGTTACTCTCTCTTCTCCCCATCTCCTTATCTCCTCCCCAGCAAGGGCAGGAGATCCCAAGGTCACAAGGTGGCTTAGTTCAGCATCCACTCCAGGCAGATCTGCTTTCTTCACCCATCATCAAGACTGGGTCAGATGTTCCTCTGGAGAGAAAGAGGGTGCCATGTTTTTAAATTTACTTTTTGCTGTTGAGGGGAGGAGGAAGAGGAGGCACCTTTAAGAGATCCTGAAAAGAAAAGTGTTATTAACTGTTAAGTGCTAAACTATGTAGCTGTATCATTTGTTATGCAGTCTTTGCATAACTGGAAAGTGCATGGCTTGTCTCAAGTCCTGGCTAGAGTAGTCTGTGAAGGTGGTTCATCTCAGCTAGCCACCTTTAAATTGTCCTCAGCAGTTTGTTGTCCAAATCTGATCTTTGGTTTGTGTTTGTCAGCCTGATGGCTTTGTCATAATGCATGCTGTGGGGCCCCATGTTGCTTTTGGATACTTCCAGTTCATAATTAGGCATTGTCATGGATCACTGCAGAAAACTGATAAGAGACTAAAACCCAACACAATATACAGAAAGCAAAATTCATACATTTTTATTTAGAATAGGATTAGTAATAATTGGACTGTCCCTTCTTTTTAGTTATTCTTCTGTCCTATTTCAAGTGGTTCTTCTGATATGATACAGAAATTTTGCATTTTTCTTTAACAAGTTTGCTTGTGTTTAGAGAAGTAGAGAACCACACTCCAACTCCAAATTTATAATTAAACTAGGATGTCAACTCATCTTGTAAGTAAAGATAGAGGTTAAGAAGAAAGATTTTACCATGTAGAGTATATTGGTCTTAATAGATCTGATATATTTTTTTGCTTCTGAATTTTTCTGAATAGCCTCCCTTCTGTTGTAGATGTCTAGATGTCCAAAGTCTTTCAAAGTCTTGAAGATGAGTATTTATGGTTTTCTATAAAGACAAAAACATAAACCTGCCCCTTTGTTTTTTTCTTACAACTTAAAGAATCATAGTATAGGTGGATGAGCCATCAATTCTTATTTTCATGAGTTTTCTCTGGTTCAAATATAGTCTTTAATTTTGATGATACCCATAACTTTTCTTTACCTGTGGAAACAAAAGCAAAACCCCTTTCTCAATGTAGCACATAGCCTGGCTTCCATTCTGAGGTCAGTAGGTCTTTGAAATAGACAGGTTGATTTAGCTCAGGCATTTTTCCTATAGTCCAATGTCTTTTAATATCTGTTGTTCCTTTCTCATTAGAATTGAGAAATTTCAAAGTTAATAAAGCATTATGTAGTCTATTTCTAGGGGTCTTTGTTATTACTTTCCATTTATTTAGCATTTCCTTTAGCATTTGATATGATCTTTCTATGACTGCTTGCCCTGTAGAATTATGTGGTATTTCTGTAATATGCTTTATATTATAATAAGCAAAAAATAGTCTCATTTTACTGGAGACATATGCCAGAGCATTCTCTCTCTTAATCTTTACAGGTATTCTCATGATGGCCATAACTTCTAGCAAATATGTGATTACAGAATCAGCTTTTTCTGAACTCAAAGCAGTTGCTCACTGAAATCCTGAAAACATATCTATTGTATAATATACATAATTAATTTTCCAAATTCTGTAAAATGAAATACATCCATCTTCCAGATTTCATTTTTATGTATACCTTTAGGGTTACTCCTACCTGGTAATGGAGTTTGATTTTAGAAGGAACAGGTGGGACATAGTTTTACAATTTCTTTGTCTTGTTGCCAAGTGATGGAGAAATCTTTTTTTAATCTTTTGCTATTGACATGATTTTTTTAATGAAATTTTGATGGCTATAGCACATTTCCTGTTAGTAATTTATCAATTTCTTTGTTACCTTGTGCTAAAGGACCTGGCAGGCATGTATGGGATTGAATGTGTGTTATATAGAAGGAATGGTCCCTAGTTCTGATTATTTCTTGTAACCAAATAAGTAACGAAGTTAAATTCTGAATCATCATTAATAAAATCAGTAGTTTTAATGTGTAAAACAACTCTTTCTGCATACTGAGAGTCAGTGATTATGTGGAGATGTTTGATAAAATCCATTAATACTATAACAATAGCATGTAATTCTGGCTTTTGAACATATTTATAAGGGCTTTGAGCCACCTTATTTGTATTTTCTGATTTGTAACCTGCCTTTCCTGATTTATTTGTATTGGTATAAAATGTGGGGCTCCAGAAATTTGGTTTATCTCATACAACATGAGGAAGAATTTAGTTAATTTTCTTTAAAAATTCAACTTTTTTCCTTTGAGGATATTTGTTGTTAATATCTTCCCAAAATTACTATAGGCTTGTTGCCAAGGTTCATTTTCTATCCATAATTGCTCAATTTCTTTATTAGTTAAAAGTACAACAATTTCTGCTGGGTCCATTTCTGTTAATTGACAAAGTCTTAGTTTTCTTTTAAAAATCAATTCAGAAATGTTTTCCAAATATGTCTTTAATTTTTTACTCGTTTATGTGGTAGAAACATCCATTCCAATATAACATTTTTCCCTTTGAATTAAAAATTCTGTAGGAGAATGCTTAGAGGGCAAGATAACTAGGATGGAATTAAGGTCTGGATCCACATGATCCACATGTGCATCCTGTAATTTTTTTCTACCAAAGCCAATTCTCTCTCAGTTTCAGGTGATAATTCTCTCAGACTATTTAAGTCCTTGTCACCACTTAAGGTTTTGAACAAATTATCCAGTTCATTATTTTTTATTTCAATAATGGGTTATAAATTGGCAATGTCTCCTAGTCATTTAAGCGTCTTCAATCTATCTCTCCTGATTTATACCTTTTGGGGTCTAATTTTTGTTGGCCTATTTTGTAAACTAAATAATTAATGAAATATCCTCTTTGTGTTTTTTCAGGGGCTATTTGTAATCCTCAAACAGGCAATTTTTTTACTTCCTCATACATTTTTTCTTTTCTTTTTTAAAAAAATATTTATTTATTTACCATGTACACAGTACACAGAAGAGGGTACCAGACCTCATCATAGATGGTTGTGAGCCACCATGTGGTTGCCAGGAACTGAACTCAGGACCTCTGGAAGAACAGTCAGTGCTCCTGACCTCTGAGCCATCTCTCCAGTCCCCCTCATAAATTTTTTCTAAGTTATCAATATTTGAATCTGCCAAAGGGATGCTGTTCATATAATGATAAATTATGGATTGTGGAAATTTGTTATGTATTTGTTGTATTGGCTTTTGTACAAAATACTGGCATAGTGTAGTACTATTCATCATTCTTTGAGGGAGGACCCTCCACTGATACCTCTTTACAGGCTGAGAATTATTATAAGTGGGCTCTGAAAAGGTGAATTTTTCTTTGTTTTGATCTTTTAAAGTTATTGTAAAAAAACAATCTTTTTAAAATCAATAATTATAATAGGCCATTCTTTTGGTTAAAGACAAGGCAAAGGAATTTTAGACTGTAGGGAGCTCATTATCTGGATCACCTTGTTTATTGCCCTTAAATCTGTCACCTTTCTCCAATTTCCAGATTTTTTTTAAGGACAAATACAGGAGAATTCCAAGAGCTCGTTGATTCTTCTATATGCTAAGCATTTAATGCTCCTGTACCAGCTACTCTAAGGCATGCAATTTCTCTTTTGTTAACAGTAATTGATTAATCCATATAGGCTTATATGTTAGCCATTTTAAAGGTAGTGCTGTGAGTGTCTTTGAAAGATCAACAGCTGTTGTGTCTTATTTCTTTATAGCCTGGATAATTTGTAACTGTTTCTCATAATACATTCTAATATTTCTCTCAGAAATATGTGTTAGTTTATGACTTAGTTCTGTTTGGAAAAATGTTAATCTGTGTGTTTCATTGTTATTGTTGTGGTAAATCTTGTCCCCATAAATTTATAGCACTGTTAGCAACATATGGCTTTAATATTCCTCTCTATTCTTCTGGTCCTATACACTTAAGACATTTTGCACTTTGTTTTACTTAGGATAATGACCCAGTCCTCAAAAACTAAACATTTACCTCCTGAAGAGGTCAACTTGGATGCCATGACTCTGGTGAAATTATTGATACATCTGCCCTTTTGTTCAATAATCCTTTAATAATAACATCCTTTATTAGTACTTTTAATTTTGGTCTTTATTCATTAATAGACAAATGACAAATTTGTACAGTAATAGACATTTGCCAGAATATTCTTTTTATAATTTTTTTCTGAATTTTTTCCTATAGGTTTTCTATCATTTAATGTAGTTATAATTTCTTTAATTGTTCTGGGAAGGTATAGCCTCCATGATAGCAGGGTTAGATTGCACTGGATTGAATATGGGGGCTTTTGAAAGGCTTCTTTTTGGATTTCCCAAAGGCAGAATGTCACCATTTTGTCCCTTGTTTACTGACATTAGTCCAGTGTCTACCTTTTTCTTTTTCTTTTTCTTTTTTTACACAAAACAGATTTTATTTCAGTTTGTAGTTTAATATCACAGTCTATTACTGAAGGAAGTTAGGACAAGAATACAAGGGAGGAACCTGGATGCAGGGACTGATGGAGGGGTGCAACTAACTGGCTTGCTCCCATGCCTTGCTCAGCCTGCTTTCTTATAGAAGCCAGGACCAGTAGCCCAGAAATGATGCTGCCCACAATGAGCTAGAGCCTCACACATCTATCAATCAAGAAAATCCACCAGAAACTTGCCCACAGAACAATTTGGTGGTGGCACTTTCTCAATTGATGTTCTGTCCTTTAAAAGCTCCCTAGTATGTGTCAGGTTAACATAACTGGCCAGTTTACTCTTGCACATGCACTAAAAAGGACAAGAAACTCAGAGAAACCAAGTTTTAAATGCTCTTTACAAAGAAATATCAGAACTGGAATAATGTGCACATTGGTCATTTAAACTTTTGTTTCTGATGCATGGCTGATTTAGTTTATACTAGATATTTAAAGTATATTAAAGTTTTTTTTAAATATTACTTGTATGTATATTTTCTTTTTTTATTATTACTATTATTATGAACAAAGAAGTCACACTTTCTATCCTTGTATATCCTTATTCAAGGTCCCTTCCCCCTCTCAGCACATCAGGTCATTCTTCTCCACAACTACCCATCCCATCCCTGGGCAGGCAACAGACAGTCCCATGGTTCCACTGCTTAGTTCAGTCTCCACTCCTGGCAGATCCAGCTTTCTCCCCCCTCCCTCAAGAGTGAGTCAGGTGTTCCTCTAAGGAGAGTAGGATCCAAGGAGTCAGTTGAGGGTGTTTCTGATCCCAAGCTGTTCAGTGGTTGTGGTTTGCAGCTTGGGCATGCTTTGCTTTTTTCTTGTTTGTTTGTTTGTTTAGAGATCACTAATGAATGAGTACATCTCCTCCTTATCTTTCTGAGTTTGTGATACCTTGCTCAGGAGGATATTCTCCAAATCCATCCATTTGCCTGCAAATTTTAGGATATCATTTTTCTTACTGCTGAGTAGTACTCCATTGTGTAGATGTACCATAGTTTGTTAATCCATTCTTCAGTTGAGGGACATCTAGGTTGTTTCCAGGTTCTTGCTATTACAAATAATGCTGCTATGAACATAGTTGAGCTAATATCTTTGGAGTATTACTGTGCATCTTTAGGGTATACACCCAGAAATGGTATTGCTGGGTCCTTGAGGAGATTGATTCTCAGTTTTCTGAGAAACTGCCATACTGCATTCCAAAGTGGCTGAACAAGCTTACACTCCCACCAACAATGGAGGAGTGTTCCCCTTGCTCCGTATCCTCTCCAGCATAGGCTGTCCTCTGTGTCTTTTATCTTGGCCAATCTAACAGGTGTCAGGTGGTATCTCAAAGTTGTTTTGATTTGCATTTCTCTGATGGCTAAAGATGATGAGCACTTTTTCAGGTGCCCAATGTCTACCTTTTTTACACCTCCTGCTTACTCTAGGAGAGAGGAGTATTTTCTTGGGATTGTTCTTAACAAAGGCACTGTTTCTGAGAACACCTTGATTACAATTTCTTTGTATATTACTTTGCTTTCCACAATCATAGCATTTAACATTTTACCTTTTTCTAATACCTCTAGAAATGACCTCTCCTACCCAATTATCATCACCTTCATAAGAATCTGCATAATTGTTTTATGAATCCAATCCTCTAAGGGTGCTGACCTTGCTCTTAATGGTCTTATTAATTTTTACATTGTGCATTAGTATTCTCAAATGTCAGGGATTTGATTATTATTCACCTTGCTTCTGAATCCAGTACCATCCTATATACTGCTTCAGATAATCTCTGCAAAAGTCTGTAAAAGTTTCCTTTGGGCTTTGTATTATTTTTGTGAAGGATTCAATTTTCTTTCCTACTTCTATTTGGTCCCAAGCACTTAGTGCTGTCATGTGGCATAAATCAAGAGTGTGTTTATCATATAGAGATTACCTTTCAATAGCAGCATAATGCCCTTCCCCATGAAGTTGGTCTTGAGACATTTCTATGCCCCTGGCTCTGCTTCATTTTTCTATTATTTTAGCCCCCACCTTCCACCATGTTTTCCACTGTAAAAATGGCCCTGCTTCCAAAACAGCAGTAACCATATCTAAACAGTCCTTATGGGTGATCTGGTTACAACAGGACCATGAATTTAACCTTTGTTTTACAAATGATGAATACATCTCATATGTCACAATCACATCTTTAACTCTTTTTAGTTCTAGCATTTGTACCAGAGTCCAATTAACTTCTGTGATATTTTCATCATTTTGTGATTTTTTTAAAGGTTACTTGGCATATTAGTATTGGCTATCTGATAACCTTAGGCTGTTTTTCTGTAGTCTTAGATGACATTGCTGAGGTCTATTCTTTATACTCTTCTGTTTGATTTTGAATATTTTTGTGTTTCCTCTTAATATACTTTTTAAAAGTTTTTCTTAGCATTAACATTAATTGACTTCCAGTACCCAATTGTATGGGAATGCCATGGGTACCTTCAAGCTATTGTATCTTTGGCTTTGTTGGCTTCTTCTACCTCATCTTCAAGCTCAGATCTTCTGTCATCTCCTGATCAACTCCATTGATGATACTTTTCATTGAGTTTTTTTTATTTGACTTACTGCTTTAATTTTTAGCATTTCAGATGATTTTCTCTTCAGTGTTTCTATCTCAGATTTCTGTTTTATTTAAAACTTTACCTTCCTTAATTTATTCAGGTGTTTATATCTTTGAACATATAATTATTATTTTAATTCACTGTCTGAGGTTTCATCCAACTCTCTCACTAGATGCCAATGCTATGGTATTGATATTATTTGAAGCAATTTACTGTTTATGTTGTTTTATTTTTGCTGCTTATGATACTATATTAGTATTTATGTTTCTGGTATTAATTTTTTGCTTGGCTTCACTACTATGAGATATAATCCTTCAACTGACATATTTCTAATGCTCAGGAAGTTCTTGAGTATGTCAGTACTATGTAATTCAGAAAATAATTTCTAAGAGCAGAAGCTCATAGTACATGGTATTCTACCTTCTTTTTTTAAGACAGTCTTTTGTTGACCTAGAACTAGTAGTTTATATTGGTTGTCTGGTGAGCCCCAGGAATATTTCTGTCTCAATCTTCCCAGCCTTGGGATTACAAATCTGCATCATCATGCTGGGCATTTTAAAGCATGAGTTATGGGAATCAAACTCAAGTCCTTATTCTTGTGTAATAAGCTCTGTACTGACTGAGAAGTCTCCTCATAATCAGACTGGACGTGAGAACTGAATAGGACTTTTCAGCTGTTTCTGACATGTAAACAATCATCTTCAAGACTCAATTTCTGAGTACAATAATTATAAGATCAAGGTCTGCCTAGACTAGTGAGTTCAATGTAAGATTCTGTCTCAAGATAAAAAAGTAAGATGCTGCGGGACCGGTGCTCTCTGCGGCGTCCCAGCGCACTCTGGAGCAGGAGCAGCTGAACTCTGCACCTGGCCACACACACAGCTCCTGCTGCTGAGGGAATCTGCAAGGATCCCTACTGCGACCCCGAACTGAGTGAACTGAGCAAACCAATTGCAGGGGTCTCTGAGGGGTGGATTTGAACCCTGACCAGAGGTGAGGAGGGTTCGGCAGGCCTCAGAGCCTGTATCCTGGCCTGGGAGGGAGAGTTGAGCTCACATTGCTTCCGGTTCCGCCACCGGGACCGGTGCTCTCTGCGGCGTCCCAGCGCACTCTGGAGCAGGAGCAGCTGAACTCTGCACCTGGCCACA
>PVIH01026318.1:0-18980 GCA_004025045.1 Sigmodon hispidus | reverse complement strand
GGCAGAGTGCTCAGTGGGTAGACTGCTCAGTGGGCAGAGTGCTCAGTGGGCAGAGTGCTGAGTGGGTAGACTGCTCAGTGGGCAGAGTGCTCAGTGGGTAGACTGCTCAGTGGGTAGACTGCTCAGTGGGCAGAGTGCCTGCCTATCTTGTATTGACCAAGCCCTGAGTTCTAGTCTCAGCAGCATATAAAACAGCAATAGTGATGAACAACTGTAACCCTAGCAGTAGGAAGGTGAATTAGGAGATCAAACCATCCTTATTTACTCAGTGATTTCAAAGACCACAGTCTGGGCTACACGGATCCTATCTTTAAGAAAGAGGATAAAAGTCTGAGGTGATAGAAATGTTAATTATGCTGGTGTGGCTTTTACCTGTGTTCTGGGAATCTGAATTCAGGGTACTAGGCTTACTTTACCTACAACTCCACCTCCCAAGCTCCTTAGAAATATTTTTAATGGACCATTATGCAGTTTCTAGCTCTTTAAGGGCAGTTAGTGATCAGCTTGCCTTGGTTTTCTGGACTCTTCTGATTTGGGCATTACTTGACCCCGCATCCCAGGAAGCCCATCCAAGGCGTCACCCACTGTTGGTCCCTCGCACAACTTACTTGTGGAGTCTCTTTCCTTCAGCCCTAGAGTCAAGCTCACTGTGTGAATGGGTCAGGTAATCTAGAAACTGTACTGTTGACAGGCTTGTGGTGATATATTATACATTTAATAAAACCAGTGTAGAATATTAGAGAACAGATCCACCTACAGTCAAGCCAGGAGGGCCAGAAAGTGGTAACTCATGCCTTTAATTCCAGCATGAGAAAGATGCGGTGGGGGGGGGGTGAGGGTGGGTGGGTGGGGGTGTAGTATCACAAATGAGACTTAGAGCCAAATATTGGGTAAAGGCTGAAATATCAGAGAGGAAGCACCACAGTCAGTTCTCACCCAGCTGTCTTGCAATTTCCTCAGCCTCACTCCTGGTTGCTTCTGCTAGTTATTTTTGTTACTTGTTTCTCCAAGTCTTCTGTTCTCTCTGGGTTTCTAGGAGCCCTTATATACCCTATCCTGTCCAGGTTAGGATTAAAGGCTAAGTGTAGCCTTGAACTCATAGAAACAGAAGAAGTTCTGTTTCTGGAGTTGTAGGATCAAGGGTGGAGGTCACCACTCCCTGTGCAGGGATTAAAGGTGTGAGTGACTGGCTCAGCTGTTTATCTTTGTATTCAAGGTTTAAGAATTTTTTGAGGGGCTGGAGAGATGGCTCAGCGGTTAAGAGCACCGTCTGCTCTTCCAGAGGACCCGGGTTCGATTCCCAGCACCCACATGGCAGCTAACAACTGTCTGTAGTTCCAGTTCCAGGCAAACACCAAGGCAAATAAATAAATAAATAATAAATAAAGTTTAAGAATTTTTTGAACTGTTTGTGTAGGATTTGACTGGGTACTCTCTCCTCAATATTTAGGTTTTATTAAATGTGTAATATATATCCACACAGGGGTGGTGACCTACGCCTTTAATCCCATACCTCCAGAGACAGAGATCTTTTTGTGTTTCTGTGAGTTCAAGGCCTAGCTACCAAATAGTAGTAGCTCACACCTTTAATCTTAACTCTACAATATGATGCTGAGTTGAACCAGGAAGTGTAACAACTGGGTGAAGAAGATATTTAAGGCAGGTGTAGAAAGAGAGAATTATTCTATAGAAGTGCTGAGGAGCCAGGCTAAGGAAGCTGGAAGATAGCTTTTACCCTGAGAAGTTGGCTGGGTGAGATTTGACTGTGGTTTGTTTCCTCTCTCTGATCCTCCAGCTTTTCCCTGATATCTGGCTCTGAGTTTTCATTTAATAATAATTAGAATTCCTGTTACCCAGGTTCATGGCTTAACTCATGCTATGTCAGTAGGCCTGTGGTGACCACACTGGGGTCTCAGGGTGAAGTCCTTCATGAAGTCTTCATCATGATGGATTTGTGTAGTTGGATTACATTATGTTGCTACTGTTTCCTGTCATTGTAAATGTTTGTCTTGCCTATGGGTTTAATAAAAGCTGATTGGCTAAAGGCAGACAGAAGTGTGGGTGGGGCTATCAGGCTAAGAAAACTCAGGGACATCTCAGAGCAGAGACAGATGCCAGAGAGCTGCCAGAGAGACTCCACAGGGATGCAGGACTAGGAGATGGCAGCAGACACAGAGGAAAGAAGCTGAAATGCTGCTCTAAGAAAAGGTACCAAACCACAGGCTAAACAAGATGGGTTAAGATGAAGGAGTTAGCAAATTATATACCTGGGCCCTAGGTCAATCAGTGTAACAATAACAGAAGCCTGTGTGTGATTATTTGAGGCTAAGTGGGGCTGGAAAGCCGGGCCAGAAATCTATTACAACAGATTTGTAAGCTTGGCATAATCTAGAATCACTTGGGAAGAGAATCTTAATAGAGACTTTTGAGATTGGGTTGACTGGTGGGTCTGACTGTGGAGGATTATCTTAAGCATGATGTGAGATAGAAGGACCTGCCCCTTGTGGTCAGAACTATTCCCTGGGTTTAGTTTGCAGATTTATAAGAGCAATGGATGGTGGTGGTGAGCACATGCAAACCTTCATTTCCTGATGTGATTAGCTACTTTGTACTTATGCCTTGACTTCCCCACAATCACGGGCTGTAACCTGGAATTGTAAGAAGAATAAAATCTTTCTCCCTCAAAGTTGATTGGATTGGAGTGTTGTCATAGTAACAGAAATAAAACCAGGACATCCATGTTCCCACCCCCAGTGACCCGTCCCTAAGGTGGAAGTAGCTTCTGTCTGCCTGTCTTCCAGGGGGCAAGTCTGACCAGATCCCTGTAACTTTTTGTAAGTGAGGCAGGAGAGAAAGACAGGGCAAAGCATGAACCAAAAACAAAACAAAACACAAACAAACGAACAAAAAACCCTCACCACAAGGACATGGGTGGAAAGAATCCCCTCACCCTGGAATCTGGTTAGCACTCCCACCAGCCGAGAATTGAGAATTCCAATACAACCAGACATCTGTGTAAGGTCTTTCTCTTTTCCCAATTATGAGTCTTTTAGGACTCTCACTATAATCCTTGTGAAACCTTAGCGGCTGCTGCTTTTACCCCATTAGGTTGCAATCCCATCCAAAGTACCTCTGGAGCTACCCTATGATCTGTTAACAAAAAAGGGGCAGGTGTGGTGGTGCACGGCTTTGATCCCAGCACTCAGGAGGCAGAGGCAGGAGGATCTCTACGAGTTCTAGGCCAGCCACAGCCAGAGCTACATAGTAAGGCCCTGTCTCAAACAAACAAACATCAAAAAAGGGAATTGAGATGGAGATGGAAGTGTTCATTAGATACTTATTAAGTAATAAATTCTTATGGCTTCTAACAACATCTAGGTAGAATTATCATTAGGAATTTCACTCCTTAATGGGTGGTTTCTAATGGACCCTTTCTCTATCTCAATTCCCTTTTTCTGGTCTCTAAGGAGCTCATGCTCTTCTCTCTCTGAGCACCTTTGTTTCTCTTTTAAAATAAACTTTAACTCTGCTGTTGCTGGCATGTCTGGAAATTCTTCTCTTCATCAAGGTCAAGGATTTCAATTTTACTTAAAGATTAGGGGAACTTCTCAGGTGCTACAGTGACAGTCTGGAGCTGTGTCCTGTCACCCCTGACGTGACAACTTAATTATGACTCTGTGAGCCTATTTCTTTTCCTTTTAAAATAAATTTTAAAGTATTTATGTATTGTGTTCACGAATATGTATGGCCTCAAATATATAAGACAGAGTGTGTCTAAGTGAGGGGAAGAGAGCTTCTGGCCTTCTGCCATGTAGAAACTAGGACTTGAACTTGGTCCTTAGGCTTGGTGACAATTTTTTTTTTTTTTACCCTATTAACCATCTTGCTGATGGCTATTCTTTTTCTCTATAACAGCTTATCTATCTATCTATCTATTTATTTATTTTAACTTTGGTTTTTTTTCTTGTATGTGTGGTGTATGTGCATGTGTGTTCGTGTGTGTCATGGTGTAAGACTGTGTCTGTGTGTGTAAGCAGGCATGAAGTTGATGCTGGAATTCTTGATTGCTTTCTACTTTATGTATCTGATAGTCTAGGTAGCCAGCTTGCCTTGGATACCCTATCTCTGCCTCTCAAGTGCTGGGATTACACCCAGCCTCCATGCATGACTGGCTTTTCTGTGGGTTCTGGGGATCTGTACCCTAGTGTTTATGTATGTACAGTGAACCCTTTGTTCATTGAGCTACTCCTAGCCTGTTAGAGCCCAGACCATCTGGTGCTCGGGTCACACCCCAGTAGCTGATTTTGCATGCAGGAGGGAGGCTGACAGATTCAGAACTATCAGGAGCTAACAATGGCACACTGCATATGATGGATACCAAGTTAGCTAAATAAGCCTCCCTGCCCCTGCCACTGCCCCGTCACATCCTTAAGGTCATACATACATCCTGCACATATCTCCCATGGACAAATGAGAACCCTCATCCCCTTCCCCTGCCAACCAGAGTCAGTTTGATCTTAAGCACATAGCAGGGGCTCATTAAACATGTAGTCTGGAACCACTCCCTTTTTCTCAAACCAATATATAAGAAAGGATCCTCACTGCCACACAGGCCCAAGCTCTCTTCAGAGTCCCAGCAAGCCGTCTTCTGTGATATTAAAAACATAATAAATCTCTCTCTTAAAAGGACAATCTGCCTTGGTGTCTCCACTGAACCTCAGACCCGAAACATTCACAACTTAATTTCTTCATTTGGTAAAATTAAAAAATGAAAACCCTAAATCTGGTTGAGGAGAATTTTCTGCATGGCTGAATAGATAAAGCTCCCAAGGGAGGGAGGTGGTCATAGCAAATGTCCACGTGCCATGTCTCTTAAGGGAGGTGGCCATTGTAGGTGTCCACCTGCCATGTAAATATTTCAGGAGGCCATTGTTTTGGACTCGGTGGCTGCACTGGCCACTACAGAGCAAATATAACGGAGTCATTTATTTTTGTCATCAAAGTTATTGTCTGACATTCAGAGGCCATCAAGATTAGAGCTGGAATAACAGATTTCCCAGATAGGTCAGTTCAAGTCCTTTCTACTTTGGTCCTCACAGGAAATGTAACCTGTGGTTAAACAGTCAGCTCCTCTCCTGTCCTGCCTCGTCACCTGCCTGACTCAGGAAGTAGCTTTGAGATGACCACCTGCTCTTTGTTTCTGCTCTATTCAGCATTTAGGCCAGTGCTGGCCAGCTGCTGTTCTCTGCAGGTCATTTGAATTCTCTCTCTCCCTCTGTGTGTGTGTGTGTGTGTGTGTGTGTGTGTGTGTGTGTGTGTGTGTTTGTACACATGGTTATCAGTGTGCATGTCTGGAGAGTGTCCAGGGTTGATATTGGCTGTCTTCCTCAATTGCTCTCCATTTTAGTTTTTGAGATAGGGTCTCTCACAGAACTAGGAACCTACTATGTCTAGGATGTCTGGCAGACAAACCCCAGTGATTATCCTGTTTCTGCCTCCCCAGTGCTAGAATTGCAGGCACATACCTCTACCCAGCTTTGATATGATTGCTGAAGAGTGAATCCAGATCCTCGTAACTGGATGGCATTTTATTGACTACAACATGCCCCCAGTCCATTCACTTCATTCTCATCAAATTAAAATTGCTCTTCCATCCTAGAATTACAACTGAGGTGTTCAAGTTAAGTGTGCTGTATTTTTTTGTCCTGTGACATCTCTTTTAGAAGAGTACACTGTGGCTGGGACGTGAGGTCCTGACCCTCACTGCCAGCCTGGGGTTGGCATCAATATGACACCATTTGGCAAACAGAAAGATTGAGGCTCAGTGGTGCTTGTGGTTTATCCTGTGACTAAGTGACTGTTTTGCTTGGGAGATTTACTGGCTGTTGTTGAGTGAGGGAATCTGTGGGCTAATCCCAAGACCAGACACACATGGGTTACACAGCTTTCCATGGTCTGAAGCCTAGTGTGTACTGCATTTTCCTGAACCAGGCTTTCCTTACAGATAAGGACATTTCAGGTTGTTGTCTGTGAACAAAAAATTAGACAAAGACACATTGATAATAATGATGTGTAAAAAATTGGAGTGTCCTTGGATTTGACAGAAGTCTTCTTGGCTCTTGGTGAGTTTATGGGTGGGTGGGAGGGTCTGTGGGCCTGTAAGATTGCACCAGAGTGACTTCAGTGAACAAGTGACTTTGTGGATTTTGTCTTCTGAATTCAAAGAATAAAATTTATGATGCCACAGAGGGTGAATTGTGAGAAGTTTGTTATAGAATCACAGGTTGGAGCTGAGGAGGAAGAGGGGAGCTGTATAGGCAGAAGGGTCTAAGGATATATGGGACCATGGAGCTGCTGATCTGGGGGTCCTTTAAAAAGACTTATGGCAGATGTCAGACTAAGGCATGGGAAGAGGGATGCGCTTGCCCATCTAGTTGCCTAACCATGTGTCTTAGGGTTTCTATCGCTGTGAAGAGACACCATGATCATGGCAACTCTTATAAAGGAAAAGCATTTAATGAGGTGGCAGCTTCCACTTTCAGAGATTTAGTCCATTATCATCATGGTGGAACACATGGTGTTCTTCAGGGTGCTGGCTACATGTTGATCAGAAGGCAACAGGAAGTGGACTGTGATATAAAGCAAGGCTTAAGCAAAGGAGACCTCAAAGCCCACCCCCACAGTGACACACTTCCTTCAACAAGGCCACGCCTACTTCAACAAAGCCACACCTACTTCAACAAAGCCACATCTCCCAATAGTGCCACTTCTATGAGCTTATGGTGGCCAATGACATTCAAACTACCACATGGCTGTCCAGGTACCTCCTCTTGGTTTCAGGCCTGTCTTTAGCTAAACTTGATTTGACAAGAGCCAATAGCCAGTAGCCTCTCTTCTGGTATCCTCAGCTTTTATCCAGGTCATTCATTGGGGTCCCTGCCCTACCTCACCAATACCTGTCAATAACAGAAGAAATGGTTCACTAAGGGAGGAAGACTTGAGAATGAGAGTGGGCCAGAGCTGGAAAAAGGACATCAGAAGTACTGGACCAGGAGGGTTCCGACTCCTCCTGGGTCATGTTCACAACACCCACCTTCTTCCAAATTTCTAGCTCTGTCTCTTCCATGTAGTGCCAGTGGGGATGCCGTCTAAGTCTGGATGCTGACCGGCTTCTCTTGCATGTCCTTCTCTGCTCTACTCATCTGCCACGTCCTCAGGTATATGAGCCCCTCCTGGAGGTCTCTCCTGCTGAGAGTTCAAGGCTGCACTGTTTTTCTAGCCTGGAGATCTGCTGTGGCTGTCCATGCTAGACAGCCCAGAACATCCTTGGGAGTTGGAGAAATGAAAGGATCTAGCAATGTAGTCTGGGCAGCCATTTGTTTACTCCTATAGGCATTTATTCATGGCAAGCACACATCTGTCACTTCCAAATCCATTACTGGGGAAGGCAGAATCCCACTTAGTGAGCACATCAGTGTTTGGAAGCAGGGAGGAAGGTGTGCCTGATGGTCTGCAGGGACAGCTGGAGAAAGATGTAGGATGCAGCATTGGGATTGCACCAGGAATGATCAAATGCAGAGTCCAGTGCATATGAAGGCAGGATCAGGTGTGTGCATCTGCATGTGGCAGGGGTTGGTCAGCACATCTGCGCTACCAGAGAACAGGGCAGAGGAGAGGCAAGAAGAGACCATGCCTTCTCTTCAGTCTTGCAGACAGCAGTTACATCCTGGAGGCCTGGGGTGCTTTGAGGAAGTGGAAACAGCTAGCCTGTGGACTAACAATGTGACAAGCCATTAGGATGGAGAGAAAAGGGCATCAAGGTTGATATACGAAAGAATAAACATCCTCCTGTGGTGATATGTTACATATTTAATAAAATCTGGAATACCAAGAGATCAACACACAGTCAAAAACTTGGCAGACAGCTCAGGAATTTCTTGATCTTTGAGTACAAGGCCAAACAGCTGGGCTTCAATGGCACACACCTCTAATCCCAGCACAGGGAAAACCTGGGAGTGGTGACCCTTTATCCCATAACTCCAGAGACAGAACTTTCGTGTTTATGAGAGTTCAAGACTGACTACTAAATAGAGTAAATCCCACCTTTAATCCTAACCTGGATGGGATACAGCTGGCAAGAAGGGTATTTAAGGCAGGCTTAGGAAATCAGCAGAGAGAGAAGCAACCAGGAGCGAGGCTGAGGAAGTTGGAAGATAACTGGGTGAGATTTGACTGTGGTGTTTCCTCTCTCTGATATTTCAGCCTTTCCCGACATCTGGCTCTGAGTCTCTTTCATTATAATGGGATGGTGCTACACTCTCCCCTTGCAGGCTGCATGTGAAGGACTTTAGCAAGCCTGAGCAAGGCAGACATGGTGCTGGCAGGTTTTGCCCTTTACCCTTCTCCCCTGTTCTCTCTGTCTTGCTAAAAACCATTAGACTACATTCCTAAAGCCAGCCACCAAGGTCTACTCTCTTATTTGACCACTTCCTCCTCCTGACATTGATCTCCAAGGTTCAGTTATCAAAGTATTGAAGTCCAGCAATCAGCTCTTCGACTGCTCCAATTAAGTCGTGCAATCAAAGCTAAACACCTCATAACCTAAACACCCACCCGCACCCTAACCCTAACCCTAACATAGGGTTTTCCCCTTTCCCTTTATAAACTGCCATTTACCTATGGGTCAAGCTTGTCTCTTCTTTTTAGAGAGCCGGTCCTTTGTCCCTCTGGGACAAATATCCCTTCTCTCCTTTTTTTTTTCTTTCTCTTTCCTCTCTCTTTCTCTATCTCCTGTCTCTGTCTCTTATTTTCTACCCTGTGTCCCTCTGGGGGCAAATAAATCTCCTTTATGCTGAGAACTGAGGTACCTTTCCATTCAACATGAGCAATGTCAGGATAAAGGTGAGTCCTGTGTAATGAATCATAAGGGTCAGGACACAGGGTCCTGGAGCTTGAGTCTTGAGCCTGTCACCATCTCTGGCCCACTTCCGTTCCCTGGAGAGCCCTCCCTAGTGTGTATGCACGTGTGTCTGTCTGCATGTGCGTGTGGGCACCTTGTGTATGTGTAC
Source organism: Sigmodon hispidus (assembly GCA_004025045.1). NCBI lineage: Eukaryota > Metazoa > Chordata > Mammalia > Rodentia > Cricetidae > Sigmodon > Sigmodon hispidus. The sequence goes on along the minus strand of PVIH01026318.1, from coordinate 9,912 downwards.
TTGTGCATGTGGAAACCCCAGGCTGATGTTTAGTCTTTCGTTTTCTTCAATGAGGTGAGGTCCAGTATCAAACAAACTTGCAGCTCAACAGTATGGCTCTTTGTACTAGCCAGCTTACTTTGGGGATCCTCTGTCCCCAGAGACTGGAATTACAGGAAGGCTGTCATACCTACTGAGCTTCTGAAGATCTGAACTCTGGTTTCATGTTTTTTAGGGCATGTACAACTGAGCCATCTCCCTGGCCCCTCTGAGAGCCTTCTTTTTTCTTAGCTAATTCTCTCTAATAAATTTCTTAATAAGGTTTCATCATTATCCATCTGTCCTTGGTCCGATTTCTTGTTGTGGAACATAAAACCTGGAAATCTTAGTGGGTTCCCAGAACTCGATCCCACATCTGTAATAAGTACTGTGGATTATTGCTGGGGGACTGACTGGTCCAGCACAGAAATGGTGGCAGCAGAAAGAAGCACAAGAATGGGGAAGGCTTCCCCCCCCATCCATCTGCTTCCCAGGTGGTCCTGAATCCATGAGGGTAAAACCCCGACCATCCTGGTTCTTGATGTGCCTTTGAGAATTGCTGTAGGAGGTCTTTAGGACCCAGTAATTCTAGAGAGGTGGTGATGCAGGGGGAGGGGGAGGGCGGGTCTGGTTAAGGCCCAAGTTCCATGGGATTCAAATAGAAGGGGGAGAAAAGACATGGGGAGGGGGAGGCAGGGGGGATGAGTGGTAAGGACATTATCTTTTTTTTTTTTTTTTGAGAGAGGTTCTCATGTAGCCTAGGATAGCCTCAACTTGCTAAGTAGCAGAGGATAGCCTTTAGCTCTTAATGCTCCCATCTCTATCTCCTGAGTTCTAGAATTGCAGGTGAGCTGTCATTCCTGGTTTCTGCCATTCTGGGATCCGCTGATTTGAGTTTGGAAAGGAAGACATCACCCTCTTTGGCCCCCAAGATGGAACCATTGCCTCCCTGCTGCCTGCCCTGACAGCTCTTCATCTTGCTGTTTTGCAAAATATACAATGTCTTTGCATAACAGAAGACAGCATAATCTCATTTTCTCACTGGCTACACAGCTTAGCTTTCAATCAATTATCCTCAAATACATTAAAAAAAAAAAAAAGTTTCCATTTCGCCTCTCTGCCTGCTTGGAGCTTGGTTTTCCCTGTCAAAGAATTTGCAAATCAATTGCACTAACAATACTTTCCACAAATTACCTCCAAATGCCTGTGATGTCACCACAGTTAATGGTTAATGTGTTCCTGATAAATAATGCATCAGGAAGTGGCTGGGCCCCCTCTTTGCGGTTCAGTGCGACACAGCCTGTTCTCATGACAAACAGCTTGGCTTCAGATTAACCCCAGGGCTCAGCCAGGTGAACAGCTGAAGATAGGACCATCTAATACTCTGCCCCATTCTGAGGTCCCTGTGCCAAGACTTGGCACCTTTTAGTCCTGACATCTAAGGGTAATCCTAGGTGTTCTATGACCACAGGGAGGGTCTAGTTGACTCTGCTGTGGGATTCAAGGATGGCACTGTGGCCCATAGAGAGAGGGTCTTTGGGAATGGCTGGGAATTGAAAGGGTTCCTAAAGCTTGACAGCATGGCCAAGGAGTCTACATCTCAAACTCATATTAGTTCCCTAATCCACAAGCCAGGCAACTTTGTGACAGTGTCTTATACTAAATGGGACCTGGCATGCAGCACCTGCACAGATCCTAGAAAGCATGGCCTTGGGAAGAAACAGGTGTCCCAGAGATTGGCCTAAGCTGAGAGGTAGGTAGTCAGGTATGTGAGTCCATACCAGGGCTTGTGTAGTGCCCTCATTCTTTGCAACATGCATGTGTGTGTTGTTACTTCCTGAGTAAGACTAGCTGGGCTATGTCATGGGAACTTTGGACAGCTGGCCTCTGAGCTGTGGGTTCTTCTGTCTAGAAGGCCATCACAGACTTGACTGGGAGAGAATTTGAGGGGGTGGGCCTGCTTTGGCCTTGCTGCTGTACAAGCTGGCTGTATGAAGCATTAGAGACAGTTGCAATGGATGAATCCCTTAGAAGTCTACCCTGGGATTGGTTTGGTAGTGGAAGACACACTGTGCCTTGCAATTTCTTTACAGGAATGGAATGGCTTTTCTTACACAGCTATCAATAGTATGAGTGTTTTAATGACTGAAAGTACATTTCGGTATAAGAAGCTCAGATCTCAGGGCATCTAGGAAACCAAAATAAATGACAGTGTGCTTATAGTAACAGCCGTGAGCAAAGGTCTAGAGGCAGCCTGGACTTCCTGCCCCCCACAAGGATGAATCTCACTTCTGACATGTAAGATGAACCTTCTAATGTCTGTCTGACCATTTCTATTTGGCTCTAGAACAAACTCTTTTTCCCTTTGAGGTGATAGTTACGTTTTGCATTGTCAAAATTAAACCATATACTTGAAAAGATGGGCTGGAGTGTGTGGTGGTTTGAAAGAAAATGCCCCCCCAAAGGGAGTGGCATGATAAGGAGGTGTGGCCTTGTTGGAGGAAGTGTGTCACTTTGCCATCTTTTGGTAGCCTCTCACCCCTGCCTGGACATGGAAGAAGGAGACACTGGCTTGGGAGTATGGCTGGTTGCGGGTCAGACAAAAACCGATGTCTAATGGCTGGTACACAAGGTAATAGGAGAACTACAGGCTCAAGAATGAAGTGGAGTCCAACTCCCTTGACCAGAGAATACACACATGTATACCTTAGAATTTAGACAGATCCAGGTTTGAGACCTTGGGCAAATTATGTCTTTGTCAGGTCCACTCTCGATGTCTACAGATGAGATGATGATGGTGCTGATGACACTGTTTGTCTATGGAGAGTTTGTGATGGGGGATGCCTGGTAATACAGGAGGTCCTCAGTAAGCTCAGCCCTTCTGAGAGGTGCTGTCCACTCGCCTGCTCTTATACTCTGCTCTTCTACTTTTCCATCACACCTCCCAGTGCTTCTTAGTGTGGAACCCAGCTGTGGAACTCCAATTAAAGTATCCTCTTCCGGGGATGCACGTGCAGATGCCACTTCCCAGCAGGGCTCCCTGGCACATCTTCTCCTTAGGTTTCTGTGTATTGACATTTGACTACATCCAGCTTCACATTCAGAGTTCTCCATATACTAAGTTCTAATTGTTTGGTGTATCCTTAAATAGACCTGACGAAATGTCCCTGAGTGTCTTAGTTAGGATTTCTATTGCTGCGAAGAGACACCATGACCATGGCAACTGTTATAAAGAAGACATTTAATTGGGATGGCTTGCTTGCAGTTTCAGAGCTTCCGTCCATTATGATCATAAAGGGGGGCATGGAAGCTTGTAGGCAGAGATGGTGCTGGGGCTGAGCAGGCTACATCTTGCACACAAAAGGAAGTCGATTGACTCTCACCCCAAGTGAAGCTTGAGAAAAAGAGATTGCTCAAAGCCCGCCCCCACAGTGACACACTTCCTCCCACAAGGCCACACCTCCTAATAGTGTCACTCCCTTTAGGGGCCGTTTTCTTACAAACCACCACACTGCACTAACTGGGATTGGCTTCATCCCCAACAAATTTGTTGTGCAGGTGGGTTGGATTCTGTTTGCTCACTAATTCACATCGGCTTGTCAAACAGTACCAAGAGACTTCTATGACCTAGGCATTCAGGCCCCAGAGGACGCATCCTCTGCCTGTAGACCAGATCACAGGCCACCCTTTCAGTTAGTTTTCAGTTACTGCAACAAATACCTGAGATAATAAATGTGTAAAGTAGAAAGGTTTGCTGTTTCACAAAGCTGTCACATTTATTTTAGGAAATGAACAGAAAGAGGTCCTAGATTTTGGAGTCTCAGTCCATGGCTGTTTGGTCTTGTTGCTTTGAGCCTGTGGCAAGGTGGCATTGTATAACGATATATAGCATAAAGATGGTCTGTACATTGTGAAGCAAAGCAGCTGGCCTCAGGTGTAAACAGAAAGAGATGAAGAAGGGGCTGGGTACCAGTTACCAATACAATGACCTAACTTCCTTAGACACGACTCCACCTATTTCTCTTTTTTCTTTTCTTTTCTTCTCTCTTCTTTCTTTCTTTTCTCCCTCCCTCCTTCCTTTCCTCCCCTCCCCTCCCTCCCACCATCTCTCCCTCCCTTCCTCCCCCTCCCTCCCTTTCTCTTTGTTTTTATAACACAGGGTTTCACTGTGAAACAGCTCTGGCTGTCCTAAAACTCACCCTGTAGACCATGCTGGCCTCAGACTCATAGGCATCCTCTTGCCTCTATCTTTTGAGTGCTGGGATTAAAGGAATTTACCACCATGTCTGGCTACCTGGCTCCGCCTCTCAGAGGGTGCATCACTACTCAGTAGCACCACAGGCTGGGGATCAGGTCTTCAACACATGGACCTTTTGGGGTCCTTCAGGATTCTAGGCAGGGATTCAGAGCATGATACACAGAATGACAGCCATTGTGAGAGGTGAGTAAATGAGGAACGATGATGTACTGATGGCTCCGCATCTCATGTCTGTTGAGGCTGAAGTGGGATTCATCCAGATATCTAAGGTGGTTTGTTTGGTGGTGCCTTGATGAGGTGCTATACTTAAAGTAAAGGTCCCCAAAGTGAGATAAGTGGCAGGAAATGAAGTCTGAGTATTAACTATGACCGGATAAAACTGATTTTGAATGCTAGCCCCATGTTTCTTATGTGAGATATTTTTTAACTTGAAATACATTATTTTTATTTTAAGTATATGGGTGTTTTGCCGGTATGTATGCCTTTGCATCATGTGCATGCCTGGTGTCCACAAAGGCCAGACAAAAATATCCACCTGAGGATGTGAGCCACCACGTGAGCACCGGGAATCAAACTAGGGTCCTCTGATCTTAACTGAGTCATCCTTCAGCCATATGTTCTGTGAAATTTTAAGAGGGATTAAGCTTACATTTCAGGAAACATAAAGCAGAAGTTACAGGAACTGATGGGAATCAGGGCTGATGGGAGGCAGGGCTGATGGGAGGCAGTGCTGATGGGAGGCGGTGCTGATGGGAGGCAGGGCTGATGGAAAGAAGGGCTGATGGGAGGCAGGGCTGATGGGAGGCAGGGCTGATGGGAGACAGGGCTGATGGGAGGCAGGGATGATGGGAGGCAGGGCTGATGGTATCCAGAGGCTACACTTCTGGGTAGGTCCATCTGGATCAGCAAAATCTAGATGGAGTGAACTTTCAGGAATTGTCACAGATAGGACACTGTAGTATCATGACCCTGAGGCTTCTGTCTTTCCTTTTATGTTTATGTAGACCCTGGATTGTTGGCAGGAGTTTCTGTCCCTCCAGCCAGCTCCCAAATAACCACATAGGGATTTAATATTAATTAAATGCTTGGCTAATAGCCCAGGCTTGTTTTTAGGTAGCTCTTGTAACTTAAATTAACCCATTTCTATTAATCTATGTGCTCTCTGGGGGCTTGTTTACTTCATCTATAAACTTCTCACGTTGCTTCCTTTGCTTCTGGCTGGCAACTCCTCAGACTTTACCTTTCTTCTCTCCAGAATCCTCTCCGACCTAAAAATCCTGCCTAGCTAATGGCCAATTGGGTTTTCATTAACAATAAGAGGAACACATCTTCACAGTGTACAGCCACAGCACTTGATCCCATATCCTGGGCAGTGCACTGGTGTGTAAGCTTGGCACTACAGGCATGGCAGCCATATCCAGGACAGTAAGTCTTGTTTATAGAAATTCAGATCCCTGGGGCTGTTGAGATGGCAGGAAAAGGGGAAAACCCACCTTTGATTTCCACAATCATGCCATGGCCTATGCATGTCCATTTTCCCTGCACCCCAAATAAATAAATGAGTGTTTAAAAAAAGAACCTCAGCTATTGGTTCATCAGTGTGCCATCATTTTTTACTACTTAGCATTTTTATATATAAATTATTTACAGACTTTATGTACAGTATGGTCTGTCCAACCCAGGGCAAGGAACTTTTAGATAGTAGCTTCTACAGCTACTGTGGAAGTAGACAGGTTGGTGTCATCTCCTAGGACAAAGAGGTACAACTTCAGCTCATATGCTGGCTAACATGTTTTCTTCTTGGCTGAGAGGCAGAACTGAACATGTTGGGACCCGAGAGGCTGGGAGTCTCCCTCTACAATAGACAGACCAGGGGACCAATACAGTCACTGAGTGTAGGGACTGAGGGCAGTGTAACTGGCCTGCTCCCTCCATAGAGGGCTTGTTGGTGATTTCTTTAGTGGGATTATGTTACATTGTAAATAATTGTTCCACCTACTGGTTTAATGAAAATGCTGATTGACTGAAGGCAAGCAGGAAATATGGTCAGGGCTACTAGACCAAGAAAATTCTGGGAACAGGAATTGCAGAACAGGGAGATGCCAGAGAGACACCACAGAAACACCATGATGAGATAGCTTTCATAGGAAAGAAGTTGAAATTCTGCTCTGAGAAAAGGTACCAAGCTGCATGGCTAAACAAGATAAGAATCATGGGTTAGTTTAAGAGTAAAGAGTTAGCAAGTTATATGCCTGGGCCCCAGGTCAGTCAGCAAGCAGAGTGTAATTAATATAAGCGTCTTTGTGATTCTTCAGGACTGTGGGACTGCGGGTCTGTGGGTCTGGATCATAATAGAACAGACTTCTATTATTGTTCATGATCTCTAACTCAACTGGGTGGGCTCTGGTGGCTGGCCATGCTCTGTTTCACAGATGTGGCTACACCTTCTACTCTATTATCTGCTAGGCAGGATCAATATGTTCCTATTGTTATCTCTTACTGTGGATATTAGGTCTGGGAGGTGTCAGAGGCTGTGGCCATGCCAGTGCTATAATGTGCAAATGTGTCTGGAGCTCACGTGTTACTGGTCATGATTAAAAAAAAAAAAAAAAAAACTGGACAAGGTAGAGAGGACTCTAGGGTGAACTGACCCAGCCACTTCTCTTGGTTATATCCCTGTCACCAGTGATGACGTTGGGTGTGATGATGATGGGAAGGGATGGGCAGTGTGATTATGTGTGAGCTTCTCCACCCCCATCTGAGAAGTAGGAACTCTTTCTATTATGTTGGTGTCCCAACATTGTGCAGGGATGGAGCTTTGTCATTGTCCCTGTTGACCTCAGACCTTAGAACAGCTATGGACCAGGGCTTAGGAGATAGCTAAGAATTCAGGTAAAAAATGCTTGAAGTCCTAACACCAGGGAGACAGGCACAAGCAGATCCTCGGGGCCCACTGGTCAGCCAGCCTAACCTATATAGTGAGTTTCAGGCTAACGAGAGCCTCTGGAAAGGTACCCGTGAATAAGACCCCAACTTATTCCCTGAACTTCACATACATTCTCCTAAGTCCTTCACCCAGGATAGCTCAGTGACTCAGTGAGTAGGGAGCGATGCTTGTCAATCAGCCTAATGTTTGATTCCTGGGATGGAAGGAGGAGCCCATTCTCTCTAGTGTCCTCTGATTTCTACATGCACACTCCGGCATTCTGGCTGTCCATCCATATATAATAAATAAGTGAAATGTTAGAAAAACATTTTTTTTCAGAGAGAAAGAAAAGTTATGATTTTTGATAAGGATGTGAGTGGCCAGGGATCATCCTGAGTCATGACAGTTTTTCAGAGCAAGTCACATATGCAAACCTCTGTTAGTCTCATTGATAAAGATGGGCTTGTAGGAGGAGACTCAGGGCAGGAGTATTGGGAGAGGTGAGAGCCCTTTGTCTGCTGGTTTCCAGGGCTACTGAAGTCACACACAGACACACACACACACACACACACACATACAGATACACACACACATACACAGATACACAGACACAGAGACACACACATACAGAGAAAGAGAGAAGGAGAGAGACATAAACAGACACACACACACAATGACACACACATACAGAGAGAGAAAGAGACAGACAGACACATAAACACACACATATACACAGCGAGAGAGAGACACAGACACACACACACAGACATACACATACATACACAGAGAACAGACCTATACACACACATACACACACACACACAGACACACTGACACACACAGAAAGAGAGAGACATAAACAGACATACACACACAATGACACACACATACAGAGAGAGAAAGAGACAGACACACACATAGACACACACATATACACAGCAAGAGAGAGAGACATAGACACAGACATACACATACATACACACAGAGAGAACAGACCTACACACACACACATACACACACACACAGAGAACAGACCTACACACACACACACACACACACACACACACACACACACAAACACACACACACACAGAGGACAGACCTAGAAGTCTGCGGAGAAATAGAGAGACTGAGGTAAGGGCTCCATTCCAGCCTTTAACTCATTCTACTGAATGGGCTAAGGCTGGTGGCTGCTGTGCCAAAGCTCCAGTGGTATGCAGTGGGAGCTATTTCTGTTCCTTCTGGCTTAAAGTTCTGTGCACAGATGACGCCAATAAAACTTCCCGGGAGGCTGCTGCCATGGCCACTGGAAACGGTGGCAGATTAAGCATCTTAAAATTCAATTGTGAAATCAATATGTCAATTACAGTAGTTAATCCTCTGCAAGGCCAAGTTCCTTCTTCTTCCCCAGTGGCTATGTGGCTCAGGATTCAGGGATGTATTAAAGTGTCACTAAAGGCTTGGTTTGAGGTTTCTCCTGCCCCTTTTGGGATCCCTGTATTTTCTTCCTGACTTCTTTTGTCCTCCATCAAAAGCTGTTGTTAAAAACTGCTACTAAGGTGTTGGAGATGGGTCTGGAAGTTACAGCACATTCTGAGCCATAGTATTTCTTTCACATACTATCAGCCTAAGAGGTCTGTAGGCTAAGCCCTAACATTGCTTCCTGTAAGAGGTATAGCTTTATTCTCTTGGTGTATAGCAAAGTTCCCCAAAATAACAGTGACTAAAGAAATCATCTGTCATTTTTGTGGCATCTGCTGTGTGTTCTTATGCTCAGGGCTGCTGTCTTAGTTATTTTTCCATTGCTGTGATAAGACACCATGACCAAGCAAGTAATAAAAGAAAGCATTTAATTGGGCTTATGGTTCCAGAGGGTTAGAGTCCATGATGATGGAACAAAGTCATGGTGGCAGAAACAGGTGAGAGCTTGTGTCTCAGTCCATAAGCAGCAGGCAGAGAGCATGCTGGGAGTCTTTATAAACCTCAAAGCCTGTTTCCAGTATGTTGTTTCCACAAGGCCATACCATCTTATTCTTCCCAAACAGTTCTGCTAATTTGCAATCAAGCATTCAAACTCCCGCATTCTGCCACTCCCTGACTCCCGTAGGCTCATAACCACATCATAATGCAAAATACATTTACTCCAACTTCAAAAGTCCCCATAGTCTTTCAGTCTCAACATTATTTAAAAGTTCAAATCTCTTCTGAGACGCAAGGTAATCTTTTAATTGCAACCTTCTATAAAATTAAAAAAGCAAATTACATACTTTCAATATATGATGGCACAGAATATACATTACCATTTCAAAAGAATTGGGGCATAGTGAGGAAATACTGGACTGCAAGATCCTCAGGGACCCCAGCCCCAAGAACTCACGCACAAGTCCCAGGCTGTAATAACACGAGGTAATTTTAATACACAGGTACCTGTGGGCGATCAGCAGCTTCCGCTAACTGAGCGCACCCACTAAGAACACTCTCTCTTTTTATTCAGTCAGTCTTATCAGATTTATCATAATACATATATCTTAGCTACTTTGAACTACATATAAAATTCCTGCTAATGGGTAAGGTTCAACTTTGGGGCAAGGTTGTAAAGTTTTTGATCCTGGAGGTGTTGTGAACATCTGGTTTGTGTTAAGATAGGACACTCCTAGTCTCTTCACCCTCCCATGGCCTTCCTTATCTTTTTAAGAAACCTTGACTGATA
>PVIH01026317.1:0-18984 GCA_004025045.1 Sigmodon hispidus | reverse complement strand
TGTTTTGGCAATCCTGGCTTTCCTGTTATTCCAAATGAAATTGAGTATTGTTCTTTCAAGGTCCAAAAAAATATTGTGTTGGGATTTTGATGGGCAGTGCATTGAATCTGTAGATTGCCTTTGGTAGAATTGCCATTTTTACTATGTTGATCCTACCAATCCAGGAACATGGGAGAGCTTTCCATTTTCTGATATCCTCCTCAATTTCTTTCTTCAGTGATTTAAAATTGTTGTCAAATAGGTCTGTTACTTCTTTGGTTATAGTTACTCCAAGGTATTTAATACTATTTGCAGCTATTATGAAGGGTAATGTTTCCCTTATTTCTTTTTCAGCTCTTCTATCTTTAGCGTATAGAAGGGCTACTGATTTCTTTGAGTTAATCTTGTATCCTGCTACATTGCTGAAGGTGTTTATCAGCTGTAGTAGTTCCTTGGAAGAATTTTGTGGATCACTTATGTATACAATCATATCATCTGCAAATAGAGATAGTTTCACTTCTTCTTTTCCAATTTGTATCCCCTTAATCTCTTTTCATTCCCTTATTGCTTTAGCTAAATCTTCGAGAACTATATTGAATAGATAAGGGGAGAGAGGACATCCTTGTCTAGTTCCTGACTTTAGTGGGATTGCTTTGAGTTTTTCTCCATTAAGTTTGATACTGGCTGTCAGCTTCTTGTAAATCACCTTTATTATATTTAGATATTCTCCCTGTGTTCCTGAACTCTCCAGCGTTTTAAACATAAAGGATTGTTGGATTTTGTCAAAGGCTTTTTCACCATGTAAGGATATGATCATGTGGTTTTGTTCCTTTAGTTTGTTTATATAATTGATAACATTTACAGTTTTTCATATGCTAAACCAGCCCTGCATTTCTGGGATGAAGTCTACTTGGTCTTGGTGGATGATATCTTTTATACATTGTTGTATACGGTTTGCCAAAATTTTGTTGAGAAATTTCACATCAATATTCATGAGGGAAATTGGTCTATAATTCTCCTTCTTTGTTGTGTCTTTGAGTGGCTTGGGTATTAGGGTAATTGTGGCCTCATAAAAGGAATTTGGCAATATTCCTTCAGTTTCTACTGTGTGAAATAGTTTGAGGAGTAACGGTAGTAATTCTTCTTTGAATGTCTGGTAGAATTCGGCACTGAAACTATCTGAACCAGGGCTTTTATTTTTGGGGAGGTTTTTAATGACAGCTTCAATTTCCTTAAGGGTTATAGGCCTGTTTAGGTAATTAATCTGATCTTCATTTAATTTTGGTAAATGGTACCTGTCCAGGAAGCTGTCCATTTCTTCTAGGTTTTCCATTTTTGTAGAATACAGATTTTCAAAATATGATCTGATAATTCTCTGTATTTCCTGGGGGTCTGTTGTTATGTCCACATTTTTGTTTCTGATTTTGTTGATTTGAACACTCTCTCTCTGTTTTTGGATTAGTTTGGCTAAGAGCTTATCTATCTTGTTAACTTTCTCAAAAAACCAACTCTTAGAATCATTGATTCTTTGTATTGTTCTTTTTGTTTCAATTGTATTGACTTCAGCTCTAAGTTTGATTATTTCTTGCCATCTACTCCTGCTGGTGAGTTTGCTTCTAATTGTTCTAAGGCTTTCAGCTGACCTATTAGGTCTCTAGTGTAGGATTTCTCTAGGTTTTTCATATAGGCATCTAGCGCTATGAATTTTCCTCTTAAGACTGCTTTCATTGTGTCCCACAAGTTTGGATACCTTGTGGATTCATTTTCATTAAATTCTAGGAAGACTTTGATTTCTTTCTTAATTTCTTCCTTGACCCAGAGATGGTTCAGCTGAGTGATGTTTAGTTTCCATGAGTTGGTATGCTTTCTTTGGGTTTTGATGTTGCTGAACTCTAACTTTAGGCCCTTATGGTCCGATTTGTTACAAGGGATTATTTCCCTTATTTTGTGTCTGTTGATATTTGTTTTCTGACCAATTATATGGTCAATTTTGGAGAAAGTTCCACGAGGAGCTGAGAAATATGTATATTCCTTTGCGTTTGGGTGGAAGCTTCTGTAGATATTTATTAAATACATTTGCATTATAACCTCTTTTAGACTCCTTATTTCTCTGTTGAGTCTCTGTCTGGTTGATCTATCCAGGGTTGAAAGTGGGGTATTGAAGTCTCCCACTATTAGGGTGTAAGAATTGATGTGAGATTTGAGCTTTCGCAGTCTTTCTTTTACATAAGTAGGGCATAAATATTCAAGATTGAAATCTCCTCTTGACCAATTTTTCCTGGATGAATAAGTAGTAACCATCTTGGTCCCTTTTTATTGCTTTTAGCTTAAAGTCTACTTTGTTAGATATTAGGATTGCAACCCCCGCTTGTTTCTTAGGACCATTTGACTGGAAAATCTTTTCCAACCCTTTATTCTAAGCCTGTGTCTGTCCTTGCAGGTGAGGTGTGTTTCTTGAAGGCAACAGAAGGATGGCTTCTGTTGTTGTATCCATCTTGTTAGTGTGTGTCGTTTTATAGGAGAGTTGAGTCCATTGATATTAAGGGAAATTAGTACCATTGATTGATATTTCCTGCCATTTTTGGTGGTAACTTGTTTATATTTCCTTTCTCTGGAGTATTCTTCTGTGGAATTATTGATTGTTTGTGATTTCATGGGTGTATCTGGGGTCCTTAGGTTGGAGTTTTCCCTCTAATACTCTCTGTAGTACTGGATTGGTAGATAGATATTCTTTCAGTCTGACTTTGCCATGATATATCTTGTTTACTCCATCTATGGTGATTGATAATTTTGCAGGGTATAGTATTCTAGTTTGGCAGCCATGCTCTTCTAGGGTCTGTATAACTTCTGACCAAGCCCTTCTAGCTTTCATTGTTTCGATTGAATAGTCAGGCGTTATTCTGATGAGTCTGCCTTTATATGTAAGTTGGCCCTTTTCTTTTGCAGCTCTTAAAATTTTTTCTTTGTTCTGTATGTTTTGCGGCTTGATTATAATATGGCGTGCTGACTTTTTGGGGGGGTCATATCTATTTGATGTTCTGTAAGCTTTTTGTATCTTTATAGGCATTTCCTTCTTGAGGTTAGGGAAGTTTTCTTCTATGCTTTTATTGACAACATTATCTGTGCCTTTGAGCCAGTATTCTTCTCCTTCTATTCCTATTATTCTCAAATTAGGTCTTTTCATGGTGTCCCAGATTTCCTGAACATTTTGAGTTATGACTTTTTTAGTTTTACTATTTTCTTTGACTGATATATCTATTTGAGCTACTGAGTCTTCCACTTCAAAGATTCTATCTTCCATCTCTTGAACTCTGTTTGTTATGCTTTTATCTGTGGTTCCAGCTCTTTTCTTCAGATTTTCTATTTCCATCTTTGCCTCATTTTGTGCCTTTTTTATTGCTTCTATTTCAGCTTTTAGTTCCTGGCATGTTTCTTTCATGAACCCACTTTGCTATTATATTTGTTGGGGTAAATTTAACATTCTTCCCACAACACTTCTTAGGCCTCTCAGGTATACCACGACGTTACTCAGATTATCCAGACATCTATACAGCATGAAACACTGGCTCTTCCATAGGCTCATTTATCTCACTAACTGCCGTGCTTGTAATAATTTTTATAATTTGAGAAGCTTTCACCTCAAAACGAGAAGTCTCATTTGTAGACCACACCTCAACTAACCTAGAATGGCTTCATGGTTGCCCTCCTCCTTATCACACATTTGAAGAACCTACTTTCGTCAAAGTCAAATAAGAAAGGAAGGAATCAAACCCCTTGAAATTGGTTTCAAGCCAACACCATAAACTCTATGTCTTTCTCTATGAGATATTAGTAAAACTATTACATGACTTTGTCAAGGTCAAGTTATAGACTCAACATCTATATATCTTGAATGGCATACCCATGTTCATCTCTTCCAATTTTTTGTTTGTATTTTCTCCTATTTCTTTAAGGCTATTTTTCATATCTTCTTTGAGAGCTTCGATGATCATCAAAAAGGAATTTTTGGTGTTGCTTCCTTCTGTTTTCTCTTCACTACTCAGTTCAGGTCTTGTATTTGTAGGATCACCACTTTCTTCTGGAGTTACCTTGTTGTTTTTTATATTATTATGTAAGTTTTTGCACTGGTGTTTGCCCATGGCTTTAGTGGTTCACAATTAGGTGGCTCCTGGTCAGTTGTGGCACTCGGGCTTGTGTGTCTCTTGTGACCTCTGAGGAAAAGGTCTGCTCGATCACTACTTCTGCACTGTGCAGGGGACTGAATTTCAAGTCTTCAATCTTTCTCTGTTTGACCAATTGGAGGCCTGTTGGCAGCCCTGCAAGCTCCCTGAGCAGCAGCTGGGGGACCGTGACAGGCAGAGTTTATCTCTGCCTACTCCAGAGTTCGATGGGACATGTTCTGCAGACAGCACACCATCCTGGAAACAGAACCGAAACTGACGGGAGCTCAACTCTCCTCTCCCTGGCAGGGATACAGGTGCTGGGGCCTGCTGACCCCTCCTCACCACTGGGCGGGGTCTGAGTCTGTCCTTCAGGGTCCTCAGTCCTTTATCTGTTCGCTCAGTTGGAGGTGGGTAACCATGCAAATTCCCTCAACAGCAGCTGGGGGGACCGTGACAGGCAGAGTTTATCTCTGCCTGCTCCAGAGTGCTCTGGGACATGCTCTGCAGACAGCACCCCATCCCGGAACTGATTGGAAAAATCTTAGAGCGGAGCAGCCATGCCAGACAGATGCCACAGAGTCGAGTCCCTAGCTGCAGGAGATGCAGAGAAAATGCTGCTGAGAAAAGGTACTGAGCCTTGTGGCTGAACAAGATGAACTGAGTTCAGATGAAGGAGTTAGCAAGTTATATGCTTGGGCCCGAGGTCAATCAGCAGAAAATTAATGTAAGTGTCTGTGTGACTACTAGTCTATGGGTCTGTGGGAGTGCCGGACTGCTGGTCAAATCTCTGCTCTAGGCCCGAAAGTATGGGCCAGAAACATATTACAACACTTAGATGTGTTTACATGCAGGACGGAGCTCAGATAAGAGAGCAGTGGGCAAACAAAGCCAGGTCACAGATGTGGGTCACTGGATTTATAGCCCACAACAGAGAACAAATGACCACTATTCTGGCTCACAGAACCCCACATCCTACCATGGCCCTTCCTGTACATATTCCTCAGAGACATTGAGAACACCCACAGTGTAGATCTCCATCAAGGCTGTTATATCAGAATTCCTAGCTCACTGTTCTAACCTGATATTTTCCGTCTGTACCTGTTCAGGCAATTTCATCTTTTGTCTGCCAATCTTTGGCCTATTCTTATGAAACAAGTGGAGATAGCACTTGTATTAGTCAGGGTGCTGTAAGGGAACAGAACTGATAGAATGTATGTGTAAATGTACGTGTGTGTATGTGTGTGAGTCGGGAGTGAGGGTGAGGGTAATTTCAGGCTGTTGTCCATTGTAACCCAACAATGAAAAGACTAAAATTCTGGTAGCTGTTCAGTTCATAAGATTGAATGTCTCAGCAGTCCCAACCTGGTGCTGGAGTCCCAGAAGCTTCCAAAAGAGCTGCTGGTCTGCAGTCTACATTAGAATCCCAAAGAAGTATGTTCTAATGTTGGCGAAGGAGGTGTGTGGGCAAGTACGCTAAAACCAAAAGCATCCTTCTTCCCTGTGGGTTGTCACCAGAACGTATGACCCAGATTTGGGTAATTCTTCCCACCACAAGGGACACAGACAAGAAATGCTTAGGCTTTAGCTTTTTTGCAGACACTGTCAAGTTGACAACCAAGAATGGCCATCACAACACTCATTTAGTCCCTGTTGTCCTTTTACTCAGGTAATATGTTATGAGTTCTGGGGCCCTTTGTGATTTCTGCCCAGCCTGTGGGATTTTCTTGACATTTCCTTTCTTATCTAATTCCTTCTCTATTCTTAGAACCACATTTTATCATCTGTACCCAGGCTCTCTAAATGGAAGAACTATGTTTGTATTTTTTTATCAACTCAGATTAGAGCAAGGTGAGTGGTTAGGGCCAAGGAGGAAATGAGATCAACTGCTAGGCTCTCATAAAGCTCTTGGGACTGCCATCATGGGGCTGCCTAGCATACTACTTGGAGAAGACTTGCCTTGTGTGAAATCTCTAGTGTATTTTCATGGTATGCTATTTGTTACTAGATTTGACAGTAACACTGTTCTGAGATGATTATGCATAGAACATGTGTTATTGGGGTCCAAAGATGACTGGGGCAAACCAATTATTATTGATCACCCTTGAATGTTATAGTGGTTCTCAACTTTCCTAATGCTGCAATACTTTAATATAATTCCACATATTGAGGTAGCCTCCAACCAAAACATTTTTATTGCTACTTCATAACTGTAATTTTGCTACTGTTATGAATTGTAATGTGAATATCTATCTGATATTTGATCCCTGTGAAAGGGTCATTTGACCCATGAAGGAGTCTTGACCCATAGTTTGAAAACTATTCCTCCAAGGGTAATGGTAATCTCCTGTTTCAGATATTGGTATCTTTTTAAAATTGAATATTCTGTGGCTTCAGAGTGACTTGATGCATACATTCCTTGCCTTATGTGGCTAGCTGACTTAGGCACAGGATGAGTTGTGTTCATAAAAGCCAGAAACAGAAGTGCCTCTATCCCCAGCTGTATGAATTACCCCTTGCCCATTAACACTGAACGATACACATGCTTATTCACATTCCTAGTTTTCCTAGTATATCTCTGGTAGTTGGCTAAATGGCTTTACAAGAAATATCTCCTTTAGTCTGTACAACCTTCTGATAAACACACCACTGTTATCCAGATTTTAGAAATGTGGCAATGCAGATTGTAAAGAATTTAAGTTCATACAACTAAGAAATGGGTAGAACTGAATTCACTATGTGACCATGGGCCCAAATGCATCATCTTTTATACACAGGGCCTTTTTGTGTGTAAGCTGGTTTCTCCCATTGCCTTCTAAATTCTTGAAGATAGGGGCCATGCCTTCCATATTTCTTGTATAAAAAAAGTGTCTGAAATATAATAGATGCACAGTAAAACTTGCTCAATGATAGGTGGATGGATAAATAACTGACTATATTCTATACAAGAGCTTGCATTAAAAACTAAAATTTTCAGATATCAAGAAAACATGACTAGTAGCTGCAGAGCTGCCCCAGTGGCTAAGTAGACTGGTTCCTCATCGAGAGGATCCAGGTTTGAATCCCAGGACCCACATAGCAGCTCACAACTGCCTGCTGCTCCAGTTCCGGGGCATGCAATGTCCAATGACAATCCAATGGTCAGCATTCTGCAGGCACCAAGCATGTAGCACAGGGACATTCTTGCAGACACAATTCTCATGCACACAAAATAAAAATAAATAAAACTAAAACCAAAAAAAAGAAGAAGAAGAAAAGAAATCCCAATGAGTTGGCTGAAAAAGGCATTGGCTCAGAATCTGGAGCTTGCCCCAGTTTTTTGAGAGGTGGGAAACTTTTCTTCAGCTTAGATGAAACTGATTTTCTCACCAATGTATTTCTACAAAAATATTGCTGTTGAGGAAAAACACATGCACTAGCCACCCATACTGTGGCTTTAATATAAAAAATTTGTAGGGGAGTTTAAAAAATGAAAAATTTAAAACAAATAAGATATACTTAAAACATGTTACCATATATGGACTTGATTTGTAGAAAGGACTTTTTTTTGTCTGAAAACATACTTCTAGTAATGAGTAAATCATTAGATATTTCTAGGATGAGAGGAAGGCTAGAAATCTGTGATATAGATCATTGCTGCATATTTTTAATATCTCCCCTTCTCAATTTTGCTTTTAAAATTACTTGGCTGCAGATAAATTAGTTTGCTTGAGTTAACCAATTTTTAGGAAAAAATGATTTTTAAAAAATTTATTCATTTGAACACTCTGAGTGCCAGCAGCAATCTGGGTACCTATAAAGGGCTGAGATTATTTACTGTATTAGTTGGGGTTTTTTTGTCTTAGAGTGCTTGTACATTCTTTAAATTTTTTTCTTCAAAAATGTTTCCATGAATAGCTTCATGAAAATAGTAATGTATGGGTCAGAGGATACCCTAGATTCTGGTTAACTTTTACTGGTGAGTAATCCAAAGCATCTCAGAGGATTACAAAGTAGAGCCCAGCCTGAGTCATCCTAGAGGCATTTCAAGGGACCCAGAATGACTGCTAATAGGGTAACTAAAAAACGAAGACAGCCCCTGTGTTTGCTGTACAAAAGGAACACCCAAATAAAAATCAGATGACACATGGTTCCAACTCCCCAAATTCATAATCTGTATCTTTCCTACTTACTAGTCTCTCCTAGAACCGAAGATGTGGGAGCACCTCTGAGGACTGTGTGAGAAAGCCTGGCACAGAGTAAACCTTTGGGACTGAACTTAGTCTGCTCTATTGCAAGATCCTCAAGTGACTCACACAGGGAAGTCTGAGAAGTCTGTCCCAGACAGCATTCAAATGCAACAGAACGACTAACGAGAAAAGCTAGCCTGTTGTGGAAGTCAGAAAGGCCTATAAGTCATACCAGAGTTTTTGATGATATTTGGCATGTCTCCCTAACAACCTTGGCTCCTGGACATTCTTCTGTGACTAGAAAGTACCTGTATATGGGGCCTTTCTTAACCCCATCTTATCTTTTCTTTAAGGATGGTTACAAACATGTTTGTGACTGGTAGTAGTCCACCTGATGGTGATTCTTCTTATTACAAGTTAGGCCCAGCTAGAGATTATAGGGTTGACCAACACTGAACTCATATTGTAAGGGAGCACATGGGGTAGGCTAAAAGTAAACGCATTGTCTCTGAGAGCAACATATACAGGACACAGGAATGTGATTGAAAGGCAAAATAGTTTAAGTTTTAATTTGTATGGAATTTGGTTATTAATACACAAGTGTACATGTACATATACACACATATATACATTTATATACATATATACACACACATATATATGGAATAACCCTCTTTACATGCACACACTATATTGGAGTGTCTCTTTCTCTCTAACACACACACACACACACACACACACACACACACACACACACACACACACCTACCTCATGCTTCCCAGGCACTTTCTCTGCCACTGACCTATATCTTCAGCCTTTAACAAAAACAAACAACAAGCTTTCTAATTAGAAATGGGCCTGGGTGGGCTGAC
Source organism: Sigmodon hispidus (assembly GCA_004025045.1). Taxonomy (NCBI): domain Eukaryota; kingdom Metazoa; phylum Chordata; class Mammalia; order Rodentia; family Cricetidae; genus Sigmodon; species Sigmodon hispidus. The sequence continues at coordinate 9,803 of PVIH01026317.1, read as the reverse complement.
TCGGCTGCCCTTGAGTCACTCTCTGGCATAGCCAGACCGTGATCCCTTGATCCTCCTACCTCTGCTTCCTGAGTAGTTGACATTATTATAGTTGCATAGCATCCAGCCCAGTTGAGTTTATAAATTCTTGTGATAAATAACTATATAATCTTTTTTGTTACTTTTTACCTTTATCCCAGTTTCCTTTTTTTACCAGAATACTTTCAAGCATCTACCATTCTATTATCCTCAATTAAACACTGCTTCCAAAGGTGAAAACGTTTGGCCAGATGGAATAGGAAGTTTCTCCTCCCTGTCCTCAAAGGGCCTTTAAGCTTATAAAACTAGTCACAAGGTTGTGACTGAGAAAAAAAACGCAGCCAGGCTGTAGTGATTCATGTCTTTAATCCCAGCATTCCGAAGACAGAGGCTGGAAGATGTCTCTGAGTTTGAGGTCACCCTGGTCTAAAGAGTCAGTTTCAGTATAGTGAGGGCTACACAGAGAAAAAAGAATCAAAAAGGAATCAGAATAAAAATATTATTATTTCATACCCACAGTTCCTTTGTTTTAGCACTGGATAATTTTAACTCCTTTCATTTCAAATGTGAATGAATCCAAACAAGCTAGAAGTCTAAGGGACACTTTACATACCCCACAAAGGAGCTACATAAATCTATGCAGTAAACGCAACACCCTAGAGTTCTAACATACATTTGCCTATGCAATGTCTGGATTTTGATGTAAAATTTGCTAATATGGTAATAAAAACAGTATGTGTGATTACTATAGCATCAGCAATAGAATTTGTCATTCCCTGTAAGATGCATAGAGTTGACAGGTTCGACAGAATATGTGCATGGGAGAGATATTATCAATATGCTTGTGTTGAAAATGCTTTCTACATGTGTGTGTTACATGCAATGAAGGCAATAGTAGCTAGTACTGAAAGAGGATAAGGAATGTATTTTAATCCAGAAGCCTGATGGTCTGGTTTCTGTTGGTCACAATCCATTGAAAGGTGTAAAGAGAAGAAAAACCTAACCCTACAGGATTCAGCTCCTCTGATCATCACACATGTGTTGTGACATGCACACTCACATGCATCCATATACAACAATAATAATGTTTATAATTTAAAAGCCTCTTCTTCTGCTTCCCTTGGACTCCAGCTGCACCAGGGTCTTGATGGGAGCTGAGTACATAGAAGGGACTTGATATGGGGTTATGTGTGGCCTGTGCTGGTTTGAGGTCTGAGTGGGGGTCACGAGGTCACAAGGAAGCCATACTGATGTTGCAATTGATACTTAGGGTTATTACTGTGAAGAGATGCCATGGCCATGGCAACTCTTATAAAGGAAAGTATTTATAAGATTGGGGTAGCTTGCTTACAGTTTCAGAGGTTCAGGCCATTATCATTATGGTGGGTGTACAGGTAGACATGGTGCTAGAGAAGCAGCTGAGAGTTCATCTTGCAGACAACAGGAAGTAGACTGAGTGATGCTTGAGCAGAAATGACCTCAAGGCCCACCCCCACAGTGTCATACTTTTTCCAACAAGGTCAAACCTACTTCAAAAAAGCCACACTTTCTAATAGTGCCACTCCCTTTGGGATTATGGGGGCCAATTACATTCAAACTGCCATAGGTACCATTTCCAGGGACTGTTCATTTTCTTCTATAAGTTTTGCTTCACCCTATATATTATTTCTGTGACCTGGGGGAGGAATGGTTTGTCCCTCATTGTGGGTTTTCCTTGGAAAAACCAAAAGCAAGGATTGTCCATGACATCATCAAGTTAAGGCTTTGCATCAGAAGTAAAACATATCCTGAGAAACACTGACAATCCATGAATTCTTTAAAAATGAAATTAGTATTTTAATGAAATTATAAAACTTAAGGCAGAATTGAGGAGTAAAATCTGAGCGCAGTGTATTTAATTTTATTTTAACATTGATTCTAAGCACAAATGCAGTGCCAATTTCAAAGGTAGATAAGGTTGGAGAAAAGGCAACTCATAGAAAGTGGCAAAAGGCAAAATAGGCAACAAGCAAGTTTGGTTGAGGCAAATGTGTTTGTGCAAAATCCAAGTGTTTAACATCAATGTCTTAGAACTGAGTATTAGCTAAGCTATTATAGGTCACAGCTTAACTCTTGTCCAGTTTGTTAAAGATAAATCTAACAACTTCCCCTGAATCATTTGAAATCTTTTGTGAGCATGTTGGTCCTTTGACTTCAGTGTTGTGGGGCTTTAAAGGACAGCTCTGGAATGAAAACCTGTTGTCCTCTGTAAGGACCTGGATTCATTCACACGTTGATACCTGGGGACAGGGCCCAGGTCTTCGAGGGAACTCCAAAGCAGTGAATGGATTCAAAAGTTGTATTTGCGCCAGAGAACTCAGCCAATCGCTGCTGTATCTTACCCCTTTGCCAATCCTGGAATATCAAGCTGTGTAGCATTTTACTTACACATGTTTTGCTTTAAACACCTCTGCCCGTCGGGGCTCAGGGTCCTTAGCCTTTCTGCTACCATGCCAGAAGCAGGCTATCAACCCGGGTTTGTGGGAACCTGTATGTAACAATAAAAATCTCAGGTTTGTTACAGCATATCCAGCCTCCTTAGCGTCTGTGGAAGTTCTTTCACAAGGGCATAATACCTTAATTTCAAGTAAGGTGTGATGACTGAGTCACATTGTGTGTGACATGTAAGATGTTGAAATTTTTCTGCCCTCATTAAAAAATTACAAGCCAATATTCATAGTCTAGTGTGTGTGTATTCAGAAAATGCATCTTTTTATTTAGTTTTCACAATAATTCAGTGGTTAGCTTCAATTAATGAAGTCAATAAAGGCACAGAGATTCCAACTCAATAACCCAACTCTGTTTTACAAGTTCAAACAAATAAGCAAAACCCAGTTCTCTGATCTCCATGTCTTAGCAAACTTCCATATGTTCCAGGTAGACCAGATTCCATGCCTACAACTACCAGTGTCAGAGGATGATCAAGGCTCACTCTCTATTTCTAGATGAGGCTATGACTTTTTTCCACATCACTGGGTTTCTCTAAAAGTAACATTGTTCAAATTAATCCAGATGTTTTCCTTTAAATGCTACCACTACCCAGTTCCATCAGTCATGCTGTTTTTAAACTCTGATTTCTACTCATTTGGTCTTGCTCCCCAGAGTACCATATGTATACTGGAAGACTTTTCATCATGGCCTTAAGACCAAGAAGTGATAACATATTTGTTTGAGATTCCTAGAGATTATTTTGTTGTTGAACCTCAAACACTAGACAAAAGAGAACAGATAAATCAACTCCAGTTTAACATGAAATAATCCTCACCGTAGTAAATGGATACAGTGATGGCATGAGAGTTTGTGCACAAAAGAAAGGCCATGACATGACTTTGTTTTTTCCTGTGGTTGTTACCTGACCACAGCATAGAGGGGAAGCTGTAGTTCAAGTGCCTGTTTGACCAACATGAATATAGAAGAATCTGTTTTGTTTCAAAATGTGAGAGAGGGCTGAACTTGGCTTTGCACCTGAGAATTATTTTGTGCTGATAAACAATTGTAAACAATAACCCCATGAACTGAGCGTTCTCTCTGATACCAGGATCTCGGTCACTAGTCTTGATAGTCTGGCAGAGCAGTTTTTCCTCTGAGGATCACAGCCCAGCTTTGGTTGTTTGCTACAAACTGAAGCAAGGAAGCTTCCAACTTCCTCAGGAAATCTCATTTCCCCTAAGTGTGTGTGTGTGTATCGGGGGAGCAAGCTCAGATACTGGATATCAAAGCTTATTTTTAGGCAATGCATACCTATAATCCCAGTACTTAGGAAGCTGAAGCCAGAATGAATCAGAGGCAGCATGGACTATAGACATAGTGAGACTACGTGTCAAAAACACAAAATAAGCATTATATTTAGTTATAAGGAATTTATGTTACTTGAAAGTTTGAACTGAATCAGTCTTGGCAAACAATATGGTTGAGTGATACTACATGAAAAAGCCAGTAGAGCCCTGAACGCCATCCATCTTTCTCATGGACTCTGGGACACAAGTAACACAGAACATTGGAACACTGATGTTCTCATTTTTTTCTGTTGCTTTTGACATTATTCAATGAGATAAACAGAAGCAAATATCACTGTGTTAGAAAATTACTAGAGATGACTGTAGCAGCAGTAAGACATAGGTGCTGATGGAAACACAAACAATTTTGTGTCGTTCGTTATCTGTCACAGAGGTAAAGGCATTGGAGAGGGTAGTCTGCCAGAAATGGTTGGCAGCTCCTAAGGAATGAGATGTCCTGGAGGAAAAAATGCCTACAGGAAATGGCAACACCAGTCAAATTAAGTGTAAATGTGACTAAGCCTTCCTTTTCACTAATCATTGCACAATCATTTGGTCTGTGCCTGAATCCTGGCTACAGTCAACTGCAGGATACATTCTTAGCTGTGATCTAAAGGGCAAGAGACTATGGGAAAGAATCACCTTTTACTTACGTAACAGGGTCAGGTCAAAACGTTAATGCCTAGACCCCTGGAACATGATGCCTCTGTGATAAGGATTCAGACTGGTGGTAAGTACTTTTGGGAAATGCCCTATGCAAGTGTCAGGCAGGGAGGGTGCCCTGAGAATGCCTAATAGGGGAGTGAAGCCTACTGCTTGTGTCTGGGTTAGTGTTCTACTTACTAGCTTCTGCAGATCATTATCAGGGACCTCCAGAATCTGTAATAACATGCCATGACAACATCATACACTTTAAGTCAGGATAGTTCTGGGTCTTGCAGCACAGGAGAGATCTTACTTTCTCTTTCCTGTATTGCTGCCAAGGGAAACAGAGGTTATTGGCCAGTGAAATCCTTGCTCTGATACTCACCTGCTTGTGCTCTGGTCCTGAGCTTTCACGTGGCACTGACAACTCAGATAAGATTGAATTAGTCGAGGCTTGCACTCCATACCTAAATCATACCTCTCCACTGAACCCTGGACACAATTCCTCTCGCTCCCTTGACTCCTAATTGCTGTGTCTTGCTGTCACATGTATTTTTCGCTTTGCTTTGTTCTGACATCTAGCTCTGATGTTTGATTACTGACCAGTGGACAGTGAGCTGGGAAACAGAATGATTCCTTTGCTTGTCCTACCTTCCATTTTTCTCTCTTCCCACTTCCATTTTTTATTTCCCTCCTTCTCTCTTACCAAGGTTGTTATTCTATAATCCCAGACTGCTCTTAAACTCAGATTCTTCAGATTCAGCTCCCCAAGTGCTGTGATTAAGTAAACACCACAAACCTTGGCAAAATGAAAACTATATAAATATATATCTATATAAATATATATCTATATAATATTCCATATATAAAATAATATATATATTATTGGGATATATATGGAATCCAGAGTATATCATACCCAGTGTAAAAGGAGGCACAAGTTACTTGCATGTGATTCCCATTGCTTAGTTCAGTTTGAAAGCACACCTGGTGAATACAGGTGCAGATTGACAAATCTTGCTCCCTACTCACTTTTGACAAAGGCTGGGACATGGTCAGCAGAGAGAGAGAGTCCACTGTCTCAGAGTGCACATGTCCTTGGTGGAAGGGATGCACTCTAGGAAACCAAGGAGTAAGTGAGTGGGGAAAATCCCCAAAAATATGAAACCACATGTTAAGCTTGGTGTCAAAAAGACATCTACAATAAAGCAGTGACAGGCGGCACTCAAATCCTAGTAGCCTAATACCAGACAAGAACAAAACCAGCATCAGAAAACATGTGCCTTTGGAAAGAGCTTCAATTCATATTCTTGTGTGTATAGGCCTTCATTAAATGATAGCTGTAGGGCCAGTGGTCACAATAATAAGGCTGGATAGTGTTTTACCTGTGAGTTAGTGACTAGGACTCTTAAATAAGCCTGTGTTGTTTTTCCTCACCTATATATTTTCCATGCTAGAACATGGGTAGTTGAACATCAAGGTCAAATGTTTTGCTGTCATACTGCCTGTATTTAGGTTTCAGCCATGCTATTTGCTAACTGCCTAACCTTGAGAAGCTTGCCCTATTTGAGTGTCATTCAGTGATAGAACTCTCTCTGCATGGAGATATTTTAAAAATGCACTCGGTGATGAGCCCTTGTCATGGTGATGACTATTAGTTTTTAGAGTTGTAGAGTTGAATTTATTTTTGGCTTCTCTTCCCCGCACCCCAAGACCTTTTTCTGCAGATTGAGCTGGACTGCACTAGATCTCACTATGTAGCCCTGACTGGCCTTAAGCTTTTGGTAATCCCTCTGACTCAGTTTCCAAAGTGCTAGAATTACAGACACAAAGCACCATAGCTGACTTTACGATTGAATGGTTTCTTGGATTCACTTTCAAATTTTTTTCATTGTCTTTTTTTATGAGTGAAATGACAAGACAAGAAAATATATAAACTAAAATATTTGGCACATTTCTACGTAAATGCCAGTAGATATTATTGTAGTGTTATGTAGTGTGACAGGCCCAGAGTCATAGACTAAGTTTGTTAATAAACTGAGACTGAAAGCACACTCTTACAATTCCAATTAAATATGGCATTAAAATACCTTCCACCTATGATTTTTCTAATTATTTCTTGTTTGTTTGAATTTTGGATACATTAATCTGTTGATACATAGCGTCTTGCTGTGCATTCTGGGATAGACTTAAACTTGTGATCTCCCTGCCTCAGTCTCTAGAGTGTATGCAGTCTTGCTTGGCTTGAATTGCAGAAGACATCTTAAAGCAATTCTCAGAACCAGGAATGGTGTCCATGCTGGTACTCCCAAAATTCTAGAAGTCGATACTGGAGGATTTCAAGGTCATTTGGCCTACAAAGCAATGCTCTATGTCAAAAAAATAAATTAAATAATAAACAAGCAAATAAAAGTGAAAGTAATAACCAAAGACTTCGGCTTTACTTCTCAAGTACCCCAGAGCACAGTGATAAACACCCAGGGGTACTTCTCTGATTCCAGGTGTGTGTATTCCTTTAAGTCTGTTCACTGACTTTATTGCTGTGATGGTTTAAAAGAAAATGGCCTCCATAGGGAGTGGCACTATCAGGAAGTGTGGCTTTGTTGTAGTAGGTGTGGCCTTGTTGGAGGAAGAATGTCACTGTTTGACTTTGAAATTTCCTATGCTCAAGCTACAACCAGTGAATCAAGGTATAGACCTCTCAGCTCCTTCTCCAGAACCATGTCTACCTGCAAGCTACTCATCATGAACATAATGGGCAAAACCTCTGAAATGTAATCCACTCAAATCCAATGTTTTCTTTTGTAAGAGATGCTGTGGTCATGGTGTCTCTTCCCACTCATTAGAAACAAAGACGATTGCTGAAATACAGAGGTTTTTTCTCTATTCTTTTTCCTTCCTTCCTTCTTTCCTTTCTCTAACATGCTTTAGCTTTAAACCTCCAGGAACTTTCATTTGGTAGAAGATCATATTCTACAGTGTTCAATGTGATAGACAATGAGGCAAGAAAAGAAGAAATAACCTCTCCTGGGGCCAAAACTGAGATTTTCTTAGGATTTTAAAGCTATCCAAGAAAAGCTGAGTCCTAGGAGGATTTGCAACTTGCTGCTTTCTGCAGTTCATTAGGGAAGGGGTCCTTTAAAGCTCAATATGTCCAGTCTGCTCCCAAGTGCCAGCAAAGGCTCTGACTCCTAGGCTGGCAGTGGACCCAGAATAGCAAATTTCTATTGCCCTAGTTCATGGAACTCTTGTCATTATGTAAAACAGGAGAATCTAGAAAGGATAACTGTGTCATTTGTTAGAAAAAGATAAGTTTCTTTTGAGAGTAAAGAAGGAGTTTGTAACAAATATTTTTGTGACTTAGTGTTTGAAAATCATCCTTGGGATTCTCCATCAATAGGAAAAGCATATGACAATCTCAGTAAATAAAGAAAAGAACTTGACAGAATTCATGGAGTGTCTGTGATGAACCAGGAGTAGAAAGGACTTCCTTCAGTCTATAAAAAAATACACTGTTGACATCATACTTAAAGGTGGCATATATAATGCCCTCTTCCCAGGTCAGGGACAAGGTTGTCTGCTATCATGTCTGTTCAGGAATTGTATTTGCGGACCTTGCTCTTAATATGAAACAAGAAGCAAAGAGAAATTATAGAAATTAGGAATTAGGCTATTTTAATAGCAAGTCACTGTTTGTAAATATAAATCTAAAGAGTCCACAAAACACCCCTTAAGTGAATTCCAGTGAACAATGTAATGAATGCACAAGTTTGTATTTGTAAGTATAAATTATAATAAACTAGAAGAAAATTTAAGACAATTCTAGTTATAATGGCACCAAAAAAATACCTCATTTGGGTAAAATTTTGTTTATTTTTACTTTATATGTATGTGAAAAAAGTGAAATTTGAGGAACCATGCCTATGAACAAAAACTTGGCTTACCCCAAATTCTATGTTCCCATGTGCAAGCAGTTTCACAATGTTTCAGAATAAAGAAAGCCGTAGATCAAGGCAATTTTAAAATACATCTGTGTTAGATGATTTCATGCTAACTTGGCACAAAAAAAGTCATCTGAGAGGAGAGACCTCAATTAATAAAATGCTTCCATAATATGGGGCTGTAGGCAAGTTTGTAGGGCATTTTCTTAACTAGTGGTTGATAGAGGAGGGCCCAACCTATTGTGGGTAGGGCCATTCCTGGGCTGGTGGTCCTGGGTCCTATAAGAAAGCAGGCTTGATGTAAGATAATGAAGATAATGCTTTTGTACACTGTAAAAATTTGTCACTCATATTGGTATAATAAAATGTTGATTGGCCAGTAGCCAAGAAGGAAGTACAAGGTAGGATGACCAGACTAGGAGAATTCTGAGAAGAGAAAAAGCAGAGACACATACGCCAGGCCCAGAGGAAGCAAGATGAGATTGTTGTACTGAGAAAAGATACCCAGCCATGTGGCTAAACATAGATAAGAATTATGGGTTAATTTAAGTATAAGAGCTAGTTAGTAATAATCCTGAACCACTGGCTAGCATTTACAAGTAATTATTAAGCCTCTGAGTCAATTATTTAGGAAGAGGCTACCAGGTATTCAGAAACTAGAGGATGAAGAATGTTCACCACACAGGGTGAGAAAGTCATGAAGAGCAAGTCAGTAAGCAACACCCCTCTATGGCCCTTGGCCTTTGTTCCTGCCTTCAGGTTCGTGCCCTGATTGAGTTCCTGTCATGACTTCCTTCAACGATGAACAGTGGTAGGACTTATAAGGCAAATGAGCCCTTTCCTCCCTGTAACAAGAGGTTTCTGGCCCAGACTAGCATCACATTTTGGACTTGCTATGCCTGCCACTGCTTGTCTGGATCAGCAATCTCAATGTCTCAAAGAAACACACAGATGCTTATATTAACTTCATTCTGCTTGGCCTATGGCTCAGGCATATTACTAGCTAGCTCTTTCATCTTAATTCAACCCATTTCCATTAATTTATCCTTCCACGTGGCCCATGGCTTACCTATTTTGTTACATCTTGCATCATAAATGGCTGAATCATGTCTCTTCTGACTCTGCCTTCCTTCTCCTACCTATGCTCCAATTTCCCTACTGTCGCGCGCACCCTTGCCAGCAAGAAAAGCGCAACACCCAGGATCTTCTTTGAGCAGTTTATTCGGGACCTTTACAATTGTTCTCTCTTTGTCCTTCTCCCTGCTTCTCCTTCCTCTCTCCCGGGAAACCCCGCCCACTGACTAGAAACTCTCAGGGCATCCAATCCCAATAAGCCATGTGGGCACAGCTCATAGGTCCACATACGCAACAGCAAACCACGCCC
>PVIH01026316.1:0-18985 GCA_004025045.1 Sigmodon hispidus | reverse complement strand
AAAAAAACAGTAAAAAGAATTTAAAAAAAAATGCCGAAGAGTTAACAATAACTATACAGAGGATAATAATCATAAGCATGGCTTATCAAGGGTGGAAATGCAAATAAGATTACTACACATATATTTTCTTTGTGTTCAGCTTTCCCTCTGAATTTTTTTTTCCATCCCTGTATATCCTTATTGAAGGTCTCTTCCCCCTTCCACCACATCTGATCATTTTTCTTCTCTGCAACTCCCCATCCCCTCCCTTGGCAGGGAGCCGACAGTCCTATGGTCACACTGGCCCAACAATGCTTGGATCAGTCTTCACTCTCGGCCAAATCCAGTTTTGTCCCCCCTCCCTCAAGAGTGAGTCAGGTGTTCCTATAGATGGACTGGGGTTTGAAGGGTCAGTCCAAGGTGTTTCTGATCCCAAGCTATTCAGTGGTTGTGTTTTGCTGCTTGGGCATGTTTGGCTTTTTTTTCTTGTTTGTTTGTCTACACAATGGAATTCTACTCAGCAGTAAGAAAAAATGATATCCTAAAATTCACAGGCAAATGGATAGATTTGGAGAATATCCTCCTGAGTGAAGTATCACAATCTCAGAGAGATAAGCAGGGGATGTACTCACTCACTAGTGGTCTCTAAGGAAATATGTATTTCTTATTTTGATAGGCATCTCCATCTTTAGGTTAGGGTAATATTTGTCTATTAATTTGTTGAAAAATGTATTTGTTTGATGTGGATTTATTCTTCTTCTATTTCAGTTATTCTTAGGTTTGTTCTTTGTATAGACTCTCAGAAATCCTACATGGTTTGTGCCAGGAGTTTTTTAAAGTCATCATTTTCTTTGATTAAGGTATTCATTTCTTCTATCATGACTTCAATATCTGAGATTCTCTTTTCCATATCTTATATTCTGTTGGTGAAGCTTGTTTATGAGGGTCTTATTCAAGTTCCTAAAATTTCTATTTCCAAATTTCTCTCAATTTTGGTGTTCCTTATTGAGTCTGTTTCCATTTTTGTGTTTTGAACTGTTTAATTTAGTTCCACTATTCGTGTTTTTGTGTATTCTTTTAGGAGATGTATTTATTTTATTTTGAAGTACTTCTGTCATAGAAGAAAGGCTACTTCCAAGTGTTGTTCTTATTCTCCAGCTGTGTTGCAATACTCAGAGCCTGCTGTGGTGAGGGTGCTGGGTTCTAGTGGAGACATGCTGTCTCGTTCTTCATTATTTGTGTCTTTTGCTAGCATCTAGGCATCTGAGTTTGGCAGATGTGTTTGAAAAGATTATAATTCTAGATATCTAATCTTTTCTTTGTTGTATGGGTACTCCATTCCTTGGTTTCTGATTACTTCTTTGATATCTATGTATTGCCTGGTAGAAAATTTGTTTGAGATATTGGGAAGTATATTCACTGGGGGATCTAGGTATAATGTGTTTCTAGGTATTAGGATCTGACATTTGGGAATGGGGATGGGCTTGGAGGAGTGGCTGAGTGGTCCACAGTGGATAGGAAAGCAGGTTGTTCCCTATTAGCTTAGTCCGCTGGCAATTGGGGATGGTGAGGAGAGACCCAAATAGGTAGTCTGCCTTCTGAACCCTTCAATAAAAATTGGATTTAAGCTCACAGGCCTTGACTAGCACAGAGGTTACAGAGAATAGTTTCATATTATTATACTTTTATAGCTTTTATGAATCATGACTTTAGCATTATATTCTATTTTGTTTTTTTGGCAGAGCTGGTGATTGAAGTAGGGCCTCATAGATTATAAGCATATGCACTCAATGACCTAGCTATAGATCCAGTTCTAAAGAATTCATTGGCCAAGACTATATATGAAATTATTTGTTTCCAATCCCTACATTTGCTTTCACAGTGACTGTACTTGCAAAGCCTAAGAAGTCTCCAGAGTTGGCCCAGTATTTTAGGTACTTTAATTATAACATATTTCATTTTGTGTTGACCTAGTTAAATTAGACTTGTTCTGTCCTAGGATTTGCTCTAAAAAAAAAAAAAAAAAAAAAAAAACAACTAAGGCATTGGTTTATCATGGGAATTGAATCAAATATATACTTAATTATAGTGTGTGTATGTGTGTATGTGTACATGTGTGTATATGTGTGTGTATGTGTTTGTGTGTTTGTTCTCTGTTTTTTTGGTAGAGGAATAACAATCTTCCCCTATCTTTTGCAATTTTGGTTGAGTTAGCACTGAATCTAATAAAAGCCCACTTTTAATACAAATGAAATGTTATGATTGGGGGATCATGTGCTTCACTAAGAAAAATTCTGAAGAAGGCTGAAGTGGGATCCCTGTATATATATATATATCTGCAGAGATTATAGTGTGGAAACCTCAGAAGAGAGATTTAGGTGCCACATAAAATTATCAGCACATATTGAAAACATTCATAATGCCAGGTTTGCTCCAAGTGGACTATTAACTGTGAGACAACAATGTTCTCATTTACCATCTAGGAATAAGTGGGTCATTTAAACTAGGTTGGAGCAAATCAAGATGGGAATAGGGGTGATAAAAAAGAATGAGACAGAAGAGGTGGTACACATCTATGACTTGTGTGGCTGCAAAAGTCTGCAGGGCAATGGGGATCAGTTACTGCTAACCCGAGCACCTATGAGCAAGCTGTGGGTGAGCATCTCCCCAGAGATGGGCTGTGTGTTGGGGCAGGGTACATACAATTAGTGAATATGAAAAGATAGCAAATAAAGTTATGTAGGAAATAAATGAAATAGAATTCATGTTTTGAGAAAGACCTATTCAGGGAAAATCTGGGACATGATCCTTGAATTCATGGCAATAAGTGAGGAAGAGGGATATTTAAAGAACAAAGGGAGCGGCAGCAGGGGACCTTGCACACTTTGAAGAGAACTATAAGGAAATTTGTTTTCTGGGATGGAGTCTGTTATTGCACAGAAGAGACAAGATCCTCTGAAAAATTCCTAAGAATCGGGATCAGGCATCCATTTTACTAAAACCTTGGACTGTTGTTTACAATGTTTTTATTACTGGTAAAGCTAGAAAAAAATTCATGAGATGACTTGGAATATTATGCTATGGTGTTAAAATAAGAATAACCTTCACATATTGTTTACAAGCTACAGAAAAGTCAGTTATTATTTTAATTTGGGCACTGTGATTAAATGTGGTGGTATTTTGTTTGTGCTCTAACAAATTAAGCTTACCTGAAGATCAGAAAGTGGAGCTAGTTAACCACAGAAGCCAGGAAGTGGTGGCACACAATTTTAATCCCAGTCCCTGGGAGGAGGAAGCAGGAAGATCAGGAGTTCAAGGCCATCCTGGGTTACGTGAAATTGCTCTTGTCTAAAAGAGAAACAGAGCCAGGTGGTGGAGGCTCATGTCTTTAATCCTAGCATTTAGCACACAGGACTTTAATCCCAAGTGTAGGGAGGTAGAAACAGGAAGCGACATGAATGGATAGAGAGGGGAATATAAGGCAGAAGAAGACATGAGCTTATTCTCATTAGAGGTATAAAATCTTTCTAGTGGCTGCTCCTTTGTCCCTCTGATCTTTTAGCATTTACCCTGATATCTGGCTCTGGGTTTTTATTATTAAGACCAATTAGGAGATGAGCTACAATTGAACCCAGGGCCAAGTGCATGCTAAAAATGCACTCAGCATAATCTGTACTTACCCTTCATTTATATGTTTTTAGATGATTACATATTGTCCTAGTTAATTAAAAAAAGACACAGAAGATCACATGAGGTCATAAAGTTTTCTGCTTTTTATCAAATAAAGAGAACAGATTTTTTTAGTTGGGAAAATATTCTCAGCAGGATTTTAAAAAGAAATTTACTAAACTGAAAGTCACTGGAAACCAGAAGCATGAAATTTTAAGAATGTAAGCAGAGAAGAATCTTTGGGGATTAATATCTTATTATTCAAACTCTGAGCTCTACCAACTATAGTCTTGATGAATAGGATGTACTCAGGGGACAAAATTCATAGTACTGAGTCAGAAAGGGCTTGGACTGTCAAGAAACATCATGTTCTTGCATGGAACAAGCATTTTACAAAACCAAAGAAGTCCATTTTTCATCCTGTTCTGATCCTTTCACCCTTACCAAATGGATCCAAATACAGAACATGTATTAACTCTGAGATTCTAAAAAAAGCACTGAGTCATCCTGTTTCTTCAGGTTCAATCAGCTTGGCTTCTTAGATTTCTCTTGAGCCAGGAAGCTTTACAGGCATCCATCATTTCTGATTCATTCATTCTTTTGTCTGGGATCTTAATAGCTCAGCAGGTTAAGAATTGATGACAGTGTTGCAATTGTTTTCAGAAACCATCAGGGTTTTTTTTGGTTTTTTGTTTTGTTTTTTAGAGCATCACTGGGGTACACAGGGATGCCAGGCAATGTGATGAGAGTGTACTGACCACATTTACTTTGTATAGCTGAGTACCGTGCTATGATAGGAAGGCTAGAAAGATACATACATGCCTGGCTTTGCTGCTGAAGCTCGATGTCTAGGCAGTCTTGTACCTCCAAGCCACTCAGGGAAGGATGATACTGCTTGAATCTAGGCCTGAGTAGCTGTGTGCCTATCTATCCATAAAGGGAACTCTAAAGCTAACTAGAGTTCTTCTAGACTGCTTGGATCTCACTTGCATTCTCTGTAAGTACAGAGTATTGGTTCTCTTTTTCAAATTTTCTGAATTATAAAACATGCCCACTTCCTCTAACATTTTTGGTCAATCTCTTATCAATAGAAAATATCTTGATAAATTCCCTTTATTTATTTATTTATTCATTTTTAATATGAATAAAGTCATATTTTTTTATCCATGTATACCCTTGTTCAAACTCCCTTCCCCCTCCTGCCCCTTCCAGTCACTCTCTCTTCTCCCCATCACTTTATTTCTTCCCCAGCAAGGGTATGAGGTCCCAAGGTCCCAAGGTGGCTTAGTTCAGCATTCACTCCTGGCAGATCTGCTTTGTTCTCCCCAACATCAAGACTGGGTCAGGTGTTCCTCTGGAGGGAGTGGGCTTCAAAGTGCCAGTCCAAGGTGTTTCAGATGCCAAGCTATTCAGTGATTGAGGTTTGCAGCTTGGATATGCTTTGCTTTTTGCTTTTTTGTTTAAAGTCCACTAATGAATGAGTATATCCTCCGCTTATCTTTCTGGGTTTGTGATACCTTGCTCAGAATGATATTCTCCAAATCCATGCATTTACCTGCAAATTTTAGGATATAGAACCTGGAAACAACCTAGATGCCCCTCAACTGAAGAATGGATTAACAGACTGTGGTACATCTACACAATGGAGTACTACTCAGCAATAAGATAAATTCCCTTTTAATTGAAAAAAGAAAGATGCTTTTAAAAAGATGAATTATAAATAAGGGTTTATAGTAAGAAGAACATTCCTAGCCCACACTCAGTTTCCAGAGTTCTGCTTTGCACTTTGGTAACAGTTACTACTATAAGAATATAAATGTGTATGTCCATAACTCTCCCTCGTAAGGAAAATAAATACATCTAATTTGCAGTACCAGAGTTTCACATAGTAGTGTTTACACAGTTGTCTTGTAGAGTTAACCAAGTTTTGTACTCATCACCACTTATTGCAAAAAGAACTTTACCTGTTTAAGGCTGATAGTAGCATTTATCTACTCTTCCTTTTTTAATTAATGTCTAAATACAATACTTAGAGAGCACTGCATCAATTTAGCTAAATGATAGTAATAAGTTCCTCCCTAGCGCCCAAGACTTCCTTAGCCACAGATTATTGATTGAGCCTTTATAGTATCAAGCATGAATCCTTTCCAGTGGAATTGTTTGTTAGTCCCACAACACTGTTGCCAATATTGCGTTAGTGAACATATCATGCTTGGAAGGCTATGCTATAGTTCATAGATATTTAATTAGGATTTCTCTTGCTGTGATAAAACACGATGACCAAAATCAACATGAGGAGGAAAGAGTTTATTTCCTCTTACAATTTGAAGTCCATCATGTAGGAAAATCAGGCCAGAAACTCAAGGGAGGGACTTGGAGTCAGGGGGCTAAAGAAGCCACCAAGGACTGCAGCTTACTGGCTTGTTGGTGCTTTATAGCATGCTCAGCCTGCTTTGCTAAACACCCAAGAACCACTTGCCCAGGAATGACACAACCCACAATGGGCTGGGCCCTCCCACATAAATCACATAAATAAATAAATAAATAAATAAATAAATAAATAAATAAGAACCATTACAGACTTTTCCACAGGTCAGTCTTGTGGGGAATTTTTCTCAATTGAAATGCCTTCTTTTCAAGTGACTTTAACTAATGGCATATTGATAAAAAACCAAGCCAGATCTGTATGGTTTGCAGCTACATAAAACTCTGAAACACCTGCATTTTTTAAAGCATGTGTCCTACATATCTGGATCTAGGTCCTCATGTTTACACAGAATCACTTTAACACAGAGATAACTCCACAACCCCCAAACCACCGTTTATTTGTTCCTATAGTTTTGCTGTTTGGAAAATGTAATTTAGATGGACTCATAGTACAGTCTTTTCAGACAGGTATTTGTTATAGCAATATGCATTTAAGACTACAATTTTGCTGTGGCTTGGTGGTTTGTTTCCTCTCATACTGACAAAAATCCATTGTAGACTTTCTAATTTGTTTAGTCATTCATCTATTGAATATATCTTGAATGCCTCTAACTGGCAAATATTAATAAAACTTCTATATGTATTTGTTTATAGTGTTTTATATGGATATGTTTTCAAATCATGGAGATGTTTTCAAAATATATTTGGGTAAATATTTGGGTAAATTGTTATTGGGCAGAATGGTAAAGCCACGTCTAGCTTGAAAGTAAAGTATCGAATCTAACAGGTGTCAGATGGTATCTCAAAGTTGTTTTGATTTGCATTTCTCTGATGGCTAAAGATGGTGAGCACTTTTTCAGGTGCCTTTCAGCCATTTGTAATTCTTCTGCTGAGAATTCCCTTTTTAGATTTAAACCCCATTTTTTGATTGGGTTATTCAAGGTTTTGGGCTCTAGATTCTTGAGTTCTTTATATATCTTAGAGATCAGTCCTCGACCTGATGTGGTGGGAGGGGGAAGGGACCTTGAATAAGTATATACAAGGTTAGAAGGTGTGACTTCTTTGTTAATAATAATAATAATAATAATAATAATAATAATAATAAAAGGAAAAAATAAAAATAAAAAAATTAAAATAAAAGCAAGTAAAGTAGTAAAGTATCCATGTCTTTTTTGGAGAGAGAGAGAGAGAGAGAGAGAGAGAGAGAGAGAGAGAGAATGACATTCTGGTGTCTGATCTAACCTTCCTTCCTCATCTGATACAGGTTATCTTTACTGCATTTTACCTACTGAACCACCTACCAGCCCAATTGTGCCTATGTTTTATTCATAATAGTAATAGATGCTTTTATAAAAACTTACCTATTTTTATTTAGTGTATGAGTATTTCCCTGTATATATTTAAGTGCATCACATTCATGCCTGATGCCTTTAGAGGCATAAAGATGTATTGGATTCTTTGGAACTAGAGTTACAAATGGTTGTGAGCTCTCATGTAGTTTCTGAGAATTAAACCTGAGTCTTCTCAAGAGGTACAAGGGCTCTTAACCATTAAGCCATCTTTCCAGGCCCATGAATATCTTCTGGTTTTATACTATAATAACATTGGTGTCATCAACTCTTTATATATTACCAATTCTAATATATAGGTAAGATATTTCATTGTTTTAATCTTCAGTATTTTGATCATCTAGGATGATAAGCATCTTTTTGTATTCTTATTTGTACACTATACTTTCTTTGGTAAGTGGTTTGCTCAGTTCTTTTGCTCAAGTTTAATTGGGTACCTTATTTTGTATTGTTGAAGTCTAAGTATTTTCTGTACTTATAAGACCCAAGTCTATTTTTTGATGCATGTTTGCAAATATTTTCTCCCGTCTTGTGTTTGAATTCTTCTACCAAAGTCCTTCATAGAGTAGTTTTTAATTTCAGTGTGCTCTGTCACTTCCTATTTTGTCTACTGTACTTTGGGGATTGTGTGTGTAAAAGGTCATGTAGACCTTTTCCTAGACATTCTTCAAGCTTTGCTGCTTTGTTTTTCTGTTTCAACAAGGGCTTACTATGTAGCCCAAGTTGGCCTCGCTCTCACTGTGTGGCCGCAGTTGTCTGGGTACTCACTCCAAAGCTGGCTGGCCTGGTACTCACTGTAGTCCTTCTGATTTAGCCTCCAGTGTGCTAAAGTTACAGGCACTAACCACTAGTTTTGCCTTTTAAATTTAAACCTAAAAGACTATCCTTCCCTTCTTTGAATTGCTTTCTTCCTATATAAAAAGCAAGAGTGAGTTATGAAGCCCCATTCTGTTCCACTGATCAATGTACTGATTCTTCTACGGGCACCATGTTGTCATAATTAGTGTAGCATCATACAGTGTCTTAAAATCTGCAAATGTGTGTGTCCTTTAACTTCATCCTCTCTTTGATATTGTGCCAGCCATGCTAGAGCCTTTGTCTTGGATTTTAAAAATAGAATTAGCTAGTGGTTAGAAAGAAAATACTTTTCTTCCATTTTGATCAGATTGCATTAAATCTACAGACGAGCTGTTCTCTTTGATTATAGTATATTATGCCCTTTTAGTTACTTTTAAGCATACTTCCTTCAGGTAACATGGTAGGAGGAGTATCGCCTTTTTTTGTACTTGATTTGGCAATTTTTATATGGTTACATGGAAAAATTTTATATATAACTCATCTGCCTCAGTAGTTTAAAACTATCTTGTTGTTTTTTGTTTGTCCAATTGCTGTGCCCCCTTTTGTCCCTTCCTTTCTGAATGCATTGTACTTATTTTTGTCTCCTTTTTCATATATTTCAACAGTCAAGTCATTGCTTTTGAGGTTTTAATGTGACATAGAGCACATATGATTTGTGGCCTGCATCTGAAGGGACAAGTATGGCTACAGTAAATAGAAACTAAAATAGAAAGATACCATGTGACCTAAAAATATTTATTTTTATGGGCCTTTATAGAAAAAAAAATTCTTCCATTTGTAATAGAAAAAAAAATGTGTCCAGTTGTTTTAAATAATCTTCATTTTTACTCTGACACAGTTCTTTTCCTACAGTCACATGGTTTTCTCTCTTTCATAAAACAGACTTATAGAGACAGGAAGCTTTCTTTTCGGCTTTTGTGAAGCAGCTGCTGTCTTTATTATTTAACCTCTCTTTTGTTAGCTGGTAGCTGTCCTTCTTACTTTCTTGTGGCTGAACCAGCACTTGGTATTCACAGGTTTAACTCATCCAGTTCTACCTTCAAGTGTCTTGGACCCTTCATGTACCCCAGAAGCACTCTACAGTATAGCTCTACCTGTGATCAGCTTTGTTGTTGTTGTTATAGCTCACCCTCTTTCTGTTGTATTATTTAATCTGTGGCTAGTACCATCTAGAAATTTCTTCATTTTATTTTCTCTTTTTTAAAGATTTATTTATTTATTATGCATACAGTTTTACAGAAGAG
Source organism: Sigmodon hispidus (assembly GCA_004025045.1). Lineage (NCBI taxonomy): Eukaryota > Metazoa > Chordata > Mammalia > Rodentia > Cricetidae > Sigmodon > Sigmodon hispidus. The sequence continues at coordinate 9,459 of PVIH01026316.1, read as the reverse complement.
GGCACCAGACCTCATCATAGATGGTTGTGAGCCACCATGTGGTTTTGCTGGGAATTGAACTCAGGTCCTCTGGAAGAACAAACAGTGCTCTTAACCTCTGAGCCATCTCTCCAGCCCCAATTTCTTCATTTTAAATTCCAGGCAGTAGTGTAGTTTTTGAACTATGAAATTTTTACTTGAAATTTTAAAATACTCTCAAAGCCTTAAGTCACTTTTAGGACATCTGAGTGTTCTATGAACACTGTTTTATGTTTTTGGCTCTAAATTCTAATACCCATGTCATCTCTGGTTCATTTTCTTTCTTTTGTTTTTCATTTATTTATTTTATGTTTAAATACTTTTACTACATGTAATGTATGTCTTTATCATGTTTGCAACCATGTGCATCAGGTTCCCATGAGGATCAGGAGAAAGTATCAGAATACCCTGGAACTGGAGTTGTGTACCACAGTGTAGGTGCTGGAATTGAACCAAAGTCCTCTGAAGAAGTAACAAGAACTCCCAAATGTTGAGCTATCTCTTCAGTCTAAATTATTCTCTCTCTCTCTCTCTCTCTCTCTCTCTCTCTCTCTCTCTCTCTTCTGGCTGTAGATTCCTATTTTTTTCCGTTCTGCTTAAAGTAGAACTTGTCTGAGGACCACTGAATGAGGCCCTACTCTATGAATATAGCAGGATATTGTTAGCAGTAATTTTACTGATACTCTTATTTTTATTATTTTAGACCAGTAGTGTTTGGTTTTTATTCTAGGCCTCTGGGCTATCTAGTCTTTGATTCTTGGACACCCAAGTAGTCCAAGTGTGGTTCCATCTCATGAAGTGGGCCTTAAATCAGTTTGTTGGCTACTCCCACAAGTTCTGTGCCATCATTGCCCTAAAGATAGTTTGCAGACAGGACAAGCTCTAGGTCAAAGTTTTGTGGCTGAGTTGGTGATTTTCTTTTGGTAGCCTACAGAGTGCCTTCTCTCATCGAAGACTCTAGAGCATAAGGGGAGGGCTCCATGTAGGAACTAGCTCTACTTCATGTGCAATGCTTTTTGTGGGTGTTGTCCTCAGCAAATGGAGCCTACTGTCCCTTTGCAGAGACAGTTGGACAATAGAAATGCTGGTTTCCATTGTCTTGGAGCAGCCTGGTTTGTTTGGGGGATTTCCATGGGACCCCCTTGGCCAACAACTCAGTTGAATGCAACCCAGTGCTGCCTCTGGAAGCCTTGACTGGTTACGCAAGATGACCAGTTGGAGCTCCAGCTTCCCCATTATTAAGAGACCTCATTAGAATTATCTTCATATATTTTAGGAGTTTTCCCAATGCAATAAGTTTCCACATCATCCTTTTAGTGCCCCTAAATTTTGTCTATCTCTCCTTTGTTAACCTCATGTCCTCTGTCCCCCACACCTGACTCTCTTGCTCCCTTCCTCCTCTCCTAGTCCACCCATAAAATCTATTCTGTTGGGGTTGGAGAGATGGCTCAGCGGTTAAGAGCAGCACCCTCTGCTCTTCCAGAGTACCCGGGTTCGATTCCCAGCACTCACATGGCAACTCATAACTGTCTGTAGTTGTAGTTCCAGACAAACACCAAGGCAAATAAATAAATAAATAAAAGTTTTAAAAAATCTATTCTGTTTTTTCTCCAATGAGGAGATCCTGAGTCATTTTTAAGTGATTGATTTATCCACTAATGATTAGGCATAAATTCTAGCTTCTTTGTATACTTAGAAATTACAAATTAAGTTTCAGTTGTGGGTGGCTTTTAGTTTGTTTTGAGTTAGAAATTTTTGGGATATTTTAGAATTACTTTTCCTGTTAGATAGTTAAGTTACTCAGAAAAAAAAATAAATTCTCTTTTTTCTCTCTCTTCCTGCCTCTTTCTGGTTTTTGCTTCTGTGTTTGTCTATTCCTTAAAATTTTAATGAGTTTGTCAGGGCACTGCCAAGTTTAGGGCCAGTGATTCCACACTTTTGTAATGTGGAGCTTTAGTTCTCTGACAAGGGTCTGCAAATCTGAAGTGTTATAGCCCTGTGTGAGCACAGGCATCGTTACTTCTCATCCTTCATGGAATTCTTGCTGTGTTGTTGGGCACAGGGCATGGTATACTTTATCTGCATGCATTGATCACTGCTCAGCTGGAGGGAAAGCTTGTAGAACCCAAGGTCCTGTCTCCACTATAGAAATCTGTCCAGTGATGCCTCACTGCCTTGATATCCCCTGACTTTCAGTTCTGAGATTCACCCTGGGGATACTAATTTGTTCTGGAATTGCAGTCAGGAAAGCAACCTGTAGCAATAGTAGGGCTTGTTGCACATACCAGAAGAAATCCAAGAGGGATTCTTAGGGAAGTCATGAACTAAAAGCTAAGTAGAGCAGGATTTCTTAAATTATCCTCTTTATGACCCCCTTTTTGCTTAAAAAAAATTTACATGACCCCAGAGATATCGCTACATAAAATTGGTATAAAAGTAATTTTCTAATAGGAAACCATGTATCTATTTCACAATTACTTGTTATAGATAATGCTTATTAAAGATCAAAACAAATAAGATCAATTTGTTTATTTATTTTGTCATAAAGAATTAAATTTTGGTTAAATATTTAATCCTGAAGGCTGTAAAGAGAAAACCTTCAAAGATGTTCTGAGCTTTGTTTTATACTTATCAGTACTATGAATGCAACTTAGCATAACTTTGTAGTGCAACATGGCATGTGAGGACCATTTAAGAAACAGTTGAATATTATTTATTTTTTTCTTTTTTTAATTTTTTTTATTTATGAATAAAGACTCATTTTGTATCCATTGTTCAAACTTTCTTCTCTCTCCCAACCCCTTCCAGTCACTCTCTCTTCTCCACATCTCCTTATATCCTCCCCCCAAAGGACAGGAAGTCCCAAGGTGGATTAGTTCGACATCTACTCCAAGCAAGTCTGATATCTTCATCCAAATATCAAGCCTGGGTCAGGTGTTCCTGTGGAAGAATTGGGCTAAGGTGCCATTCCAAAGTGCTTCAGATCCTAAGCTGTTCAGGGGTTATGGTTTGCAGCTTGAGTGTGCTTTGCTTATTGTATAAAGTCCACTAATGAGTGAGTACATCCCCTACTTATCTATCTGGGTTTGTGATACCTCGCTCAGGAGAATATACTCCAAATCTATCCATTTGCCTGCAAAATTTAGAATATCATTTTTTTCTTACTGCTGAGTAGTACTCCATTGTGTAGATGTACCACAGTTTGTTAATCCATTCTTCATTTGAGGGGCATCTAGGTTGTTTCCAGGTTCTTGCTATTACAAATAATGCAGCTATGAACATAGTTGAGCTAATGCTTTTGGGGTGCAAATATGCATCCTTAGGGTATATGCCCAATAGTGGTGTTGCTGGATCCTTGGGAAGATTGATTCTGAGTTATTTAAGAAACCGCCATACTGCATTCCAGAGTGGCTGAGCAAGCATACACTTCCACCAACATAGAGGAGTGTTCTCTTTGCTCTGCATGCTCCCCAGCATCAGCTGTCATCTGTATTTTTAGTCTTAGCCATTCTAACAAGTATAAAGTGGTACCACAAAGATGTTTTGATTTGCATTTCTCTGATGGCTAAAGATGTTGAATACTTTTTCAAGTGCCTTTCAGTCATTTGTAATTCTTCTGCTGAGAATTCCCTTTTTAGTTCTGAACTTCATTTTTTAATTGGGTTATTTAGGGCTTTGGGTCCTAGTTTCTTGAGTTCTCTATATATTTTAGAGATCAATGTCACTTATAGGGATGGTGAAAATCTTTTTCCATTCTGTAGGCTGTTGTTTTGTCTTATTGACATTGTCCTTGAACTTACAGAAGCTTCTCAGTTTCAGGAAGTCCCACTTATTGATTGTTGTTCTTAGCTTCTGTGCTATTGGTGCTATACTTAGGAAGTGATCACCTGTGCCAATGCATTGGAAAGTATTTCCCACTTTCTTTTTTTCCCAAGTTCATTGTCGAATTTATGTTGAGGTATTTGTTCCACTTGGATTTGAGTTTTGTGCAGGGTGATAGGTATGGATCTATTTGCATTTTTCTATACACTACCATCCAATTATAACAACACCATTTGTTGAAGATACTATCTTTATTCCATTGAATACTTTTGGCCTCTTTGTCAAAGATCAGGTGTTCATAGGTGTGTGGGTTAATGTCAGGGTCTTCAATTCAATTCCATTGATCCACAAGTCAGTTTTGTGCCAGTACCAGGCTGTTTTTATTACTGTAGCTCTATAGTATAACTTGAAGTCAGAGATGGTGATGCCTCCTGAAGTTCTTTTGTTGAGCAAAATTGTTTTGGCAATCCTGCCTTTGCTGTTATTCCAAATGAAATTGAGTATTGTTCTTTTAAGGTCTATAAAAAATTGTGTTGGGATTTTGGTGGGGATTGCATTGAATCTGTAGATTGCTTTTGGTAAGATTGCCATTCTCATTATGTTGATTCTACCTGTCCAGGAACATGGGAGATCTTTCCATTTTTTGATATACTCTTCAATTTGTTCCTTCAGTGATTTAAAGTTTTTAATCAAACAGATCTGTTATTTCTTTGGTTATAGTTACACCAAAATATTTAATGCTATTTGCAGCTATTATAAAGGGTGAGGTTTCCCTTATTTCTTTATCAGCCCTTTTATCTTTAGTGTATAGGAGGGCCACTGATTTCGTTGAGTTAATCTTGTATCCTGCTATATTGCTGAAGGTATTTATCAGCTGTAAAAGTTCCCTGGTAAAATTTTGTGGGTCACTTATGTATACAAACATATCATTTGCAAAGAGATATAGTTTTACTTCTTTTTTTCTTTCCAATTTGTATCTCCTTAACCTCCTTTTTTTCTCTTATTGCTTTATCTAAAACTTTGAGAACTATATTGAATAGATAAGGGGAGAGGGGAGAGCCTTGTCTAGTTCCTCATTTTAATGGGATTTCTTTGAGTATTTCTCCATTAAGTTTGATGTTGGCCATCAGCTTCTTGTAAATCGCCTATATTATATTTATTTTCCCTGCATTTTTGATTTCTCTAGAATTTTTATCATAAAGGAATGGTGAATTTTGTAAAAGGCTTTTTCATCATCTAAGGTTATGATCATGTGGTTTTTTTTCCCTTCAGTTTGTTTATATGATAGATGACATTTGAAGTTTTTCATATGTTGAACCATTACGGCATTTCTGAGATGAAGCCTACTTGATCCTGGTGGATGATATTTTTTTATATGTTGTTGTATACTTTTTGCCAGAATTTTATTGAGATTTTTTCCATCAATATTCATGAGGAAAATTGGTCTGTAATTCCCTTTCTTTGTTGTGTCTTTGAGTGGCTGGGGTATTAGGGTTATTGTGGTCTCATAAAAAGATTTTGGCAATATTCCTTCAGTTTCTACTATATGGATTAGTATGAGAATTATTGCTCATAGTTATTTGATATCTGATAAAATTCTACACTGAAACCATCTGGACCTGGGTGTTTTTTATTTGGGAGGCTTTTAATGACAGCTTCAATTTCCTTTAGGGTTATAGATCTGTTTAGGTATTTAATCTGAAATGGTACCTGTACAAAAAGCTGTCCATTTCTTCTAGGTTTTCCATTTTTGTGAAATACAGATTTTCAAAGTATGACCTGATAATTCTGTGGATTTCCTGGAGGTCTATTGTTATGTATCCCTTTTCATTTCTGATTTTGTTGATTTGGATACTCTCTCTCTGCTTTTTGATTAGTTTAGATAAGGGTTTATCTATTTTCTTGGCTTTCTCAAAGAACTAACTCTTTGATTCATTGATTTTTTTGTATTACTCTTTTTGTTTCCACTGTATTGATTTCAGTTCTAAGTTTGATTATTTCCTGCTGTCTACTCCTTCAAGGTGAGTTTGCTTCTAATTGTTATAAGGCTTTCAGCTATGCTGTTAGTTCTCTAGTGTGGAATTTCTCTAGGTTTTTCATATAAGCATCTAGTGCTATGAATTTTCCTCTTCAGACTGCTTTCATTGTGTCCCAAAAGTCTGAGTATGTTGTGAATTCATTTTCGTTAAATTTTATGAAGTCTTTGATTTCTTTCTTAATTTCTTCCTTGACCCAGAGGTGGTTCAGTTGAGTGATGTTTAGTTTCCCTGAGTTGGTAGGCTTTCTGTAATTTTTGAAGTTGTTAAACTCTAACTTTAGACTATGGTGGTCTGATATGATACAAGGAATTATTCCCTTTTATTGTATCTGTTGATATTTGCTTTATGACTAATTAAGTGGTCAAGTTTAGAGAAAGTTTCATGGGGTGCTGAGAAATACGCATATTCCTTTGCCTTTGAGTGGAAGCTTTTGTAAATATCTATTAAATCTATTTGCATCAAAACCTCTGTTAGACTCCTTATTTCTCTGTTGAGTCTGTGTCTGGTTGACCTAGGTGAAGTGGGGTATTGAAGTCTCCCACTATTCGGGTGTAAGAATTGATGTGGGATTTGGCTTTAGCATTGTTTCTTTTACATAGACAGGTGCCCTTATGTTAGGGGCATAAATATTCAGGATTTAAAATCATCTTGATCAGTTTTTTCCTGAGAAAATAAGTAACATTCATCCTGATCTCTTTTAATTGATTTTACATTGAAGTCTACTTTGTTAGATATTAGGATTGAGACACTAGCTTTTTTTTTTCCTTGGGGCCATTTGATTAGAAAATCTTTTCCCAACCCTTCACCGTGAGCCTGTATCTGTCTTTGAGTTTGAGATGTGTTTCTTGTATGCAGCAGAAGGATGGCTTCTGTTTTTGTATCTATCATGTTAGGGTGTGTCTTTTTATGTGTGCATTGAGTCCATTGATATTAAGGGATATTAATGATCACTGATTGTTATTTCCTGTTATTTTTGATAGCTTGTTTGTATTTCCTTTCTTTGGACTTTTCTTCTGTGGGCTTTTCAATTTTTTTGTGGTTTCATGCATGTATCTGGGATTCTTAGGTTGGAGTTTTCCTTCTAGGGTTCTTGTAGGGCTAGATTTATGAATAGACATTGTTTAAATCTGGTTTTGTCATGAAATATCTTATTTTCTCCATCTATGGTGATTAATAGTTTTGCTGGGTACAGTAGTCTAGGTTGGCTTCCATATACTTTTACTGTCTGTATAACTTCTGACCAGGACCTTCTTGCTTTCATTGTTTCCATTGAATAAGTTGGTATTATTCTGATGTGTCTACCTTTATAGGTAAGTTGGCCCTTCTTTTGCAGCTCATAAAATTTTTACTTTGTTCTGTATATTTTGTGACTTGATTATTATGTGACAAGCAGACTTTTGGGGGGAGGACTCTGCATTTTGAATGAATATTCTTTTTTAATCCCAAACCAAAACTTAAAAATATTTTCAGTGAAACATAAATGAACAATCTAAACATTTTTTAACATCATACATTTTTACACACTATAACCCAAAGATTTGCTAGTTTTGTACTTAAATACTGAGAAGTAATGGTAAGGAAATATTAAAGGTTCTTGTTTTCTACAATTGTGTGTCTTTTAGAGAATACTATATGTGAGGTAGAGAGCACTACATTCTCAACTACAATCTTGAATCTGAGTTGAGGTGTTTTAGACAGTTCTCATTGGCTTGCATTATATGAGGCCACACATCATGCAAGATACATACACATGTTGCTTCTACCAGATCAAAGCAGAAGTGAATTCACATGTTGCAACATGGACAAATGCTGCCAGAAACACATTACATGTATTGATTTTTAATTAAGTTTGTGTCATTTCATGTTCAGAAACATGATATTGTTACAAAATCCCACTCCATTTAGTTATAAGACCCGTGGAGGGTTGTGGCCCACAGTTTCGGAAGTAGTGAAATAAGGTAGAAACTAATAAGAATAAAAATAGCATACCTTTGGTACACAATAAAAAGAAGAAAAGCCCAATGGCTTGAAGGTGTTGGTGGAGCAGCTATTTTATTTTTATCACTTGGGTGAAGGTGTGTGCTAGAGGAGAAGCTGTGATGGTTTGAATGAGAAATGTCCTCCATAGACCCTGGCATTTGAACACTTGATCTCCAGTTGGTGGGGCTGCTTGAAGAAATTTTGGAGGTACAATTTTTCTACAGGAAGTACCTCTTGGGAACGGGAGGCACATCTTTGCTTCAGGAATTACATCACTGGAGAAGGGCTTTGAGATGAAAAGTGCCTTGCCACTTCTATTTTGGCCTTTTCTAGAATCTTCCAGTACAAGATGTGGGCTCTCAGCCTTCTGCACCTGCTGCCTGCTGTCCCCTCCACCATAAATTCTAAATCTCTGGACTCTAAGACAAAAATGTTCATTAGGTTTTCTTTGTCAGGATTTTTTATCACAACAACACTAGAGTAACTAATATAGAACTGTTCCATGAGAATGAAATCAGGGAGTATTTTTTTAAATCCTAAATAAGGTTCTTTCTTTTCCTTTCTTTTTCTTTTTTGTTTCTTCTCTTTCTTAATTCCTTTTTGTTATTATCTATTACAATTTGGTTGATAATGCTTTGTAGTTCTTTCTTAAAGTAAAATCAAACCAATAAGCACTACAGGAATAAAAATATATTTTAGGAAATCTTTTGTTTTCTTTTTGAACCTAAAAAATAATCTACATCTTACATTCTTTGTAACAGTTTCCCCTTTGACATCTATAAACTTTTATTTCTTCCATGATAAGAGTTTAAATCATTTCAAGCTGGAGACATAATATAATTTTATATTAATTCTGCTTCCTCATCTTTCATATAGCATGCATTGTGTGTTACATATGCCATCTAATTTTAATTAACAAAAATTCTTTTTCCTCCGAAATTGCAATAGCATCTCAGAATGCAATATGTTTTTACTCACTGACCTATGAGTAAAAATAGCTTTGCTATGTATCCTTTTAATTTCTGAAGTCCTGTGAACTAATCTTTGCTATTTGTTTCCAGACCAGGATTCCGCTTCTAAGGAGTGCGGATCCCACTGGTCCTCACTTTACTGAGGCATTTTTTTCCTCTGCAACTCCCCATCCCCTCCCTGGGCAGGGAGCAGACAGTCCTATGGTCCCACTGACTCAGTAATGCTTAGATCAGTCTCCACTTCTGGCCAAATCCAGGTCTTTCCCCCCTCCCTCAAGAGTGAGTCAGGTGTTCCTATAGATGGAGTGGGATCCAAAGGATCAGTCCAGGGTGTTTCTGATCCCAAGCTGTTCAGTGGTTGTGGTTTGCTGCTTGGGCATGTTTGGCTTTTTTTCTTGTTTGTTTGTTTAGAGACCACTAGTGAGTGAGTACATCCCCTGCTTATCTCTCTGAGTTTGTGAGACTTCGCTCAGGAGGATATTCTCCAAATCCATCCATTTGCCTGTGAATTTTAGAATATAATTTTTCCTTACTGCTGAGTAGTATTCCATTGTGTAGATGTACCACAGTTTGTTAATCCATTCTTCAGTTGAGGGACATCTAGGTTGTTTCCAGGTTCTTGCTATTAC
>PVIH01026315.1:0-18985 GCA_004025045.1 Sigmodon hispidus | reverse complement strand
ATATGTGAACGATCACGTCATAGGAATGGAGACGAGCTGGGCGTGGTTAACTGAAAAGGATTCCGGAAGTAGACCTTCGAGGGAGGGGACCAGGACAGGAAGTCGTCATTCTCTCACGAGAGTTCCCCGACCGAGTGCGCAGTTCGCTCCAGCTGCCCGGGAGTTCGGACGTACGGCGTGGGGATGAAGAATCTTCCCTGGAAAGGCTCTGGCGCGCTGCAACCTCATCCTGTCATCTTCTCCTAAAACCGGCTCTGTTTTGTAAGCTATTTTCTCCAAATAAACCCTGTTTAAAAACATATCTCAGGGCGGGTTTTTACCGCGATAGCTCTGGAATAAAAAATTAAAAAACAACCAAGAGAGAGGGGGAAAGGGAGAGGGAAGGAGGGAGGGAGGGAAGGAAAAAACAAACCCCACAAACTCTTTAATAAGAGGCCATCTGAGACCCATGGAAAGGGAAGGTAGGAATTTCAGAGTTGACACTAACTTGTCTGTAGATGGTGCTATTTCTTAAAATTTTGTTCCAGAATTTGCTCTTAAATTTAATATAAGACATACGTAATTATAATTTAATTAAATGTATATAAAGCTATAAATACTTCAGAGTTTAGGAAATATCTAGGTAAATATTAAAGTAAGTGCCTTCCCATGCCTGAAAATGAGCTCAGAGGCTCTACCAGGAATTTCTCTCTTGGTAGTTGTATGAATTGCAGCCGCTAGTCAAAGCAGAAGCAGGCAGTTACTAGTGTGTAGATTGCAAAGCCAGTTCTGTGTGGAAGATGGCAAGCACACTCTGCTCCTTGGGAGTGTTTGGAGCCCTAGCAGAAAGACAAATGAGCAAAGATGACGACAGATGGTAAGATACAAAGATGGACCGTTGGGTTCAGATGATGCTTATTTCAGATCTACCCATGTGGACTTTTGTCTTTGTTCACCTGCTGATAAGACTAAACAATAGCCAACTGTCTTAAGTTTTATGGCTACCATTTTGGGATGCTATGCTTACATGGTAAGGATGTAAAGGGTGCTCACTGCTTAAAAAAAAAAAAAACACTGAAAATCCCAGTGACATTCAAAGGACAATGCTCTTTCATTACTTTTCAAAATTTAGAACTCAATCAAGCTCAAAATAGGACTCTACTACATTTCATTTTCTGCCTGAAAAATTCTTCACCCTGACACCTGGCTGCTCCTCCTGTCCCTTGAACTTTAGTCAAGGGTAACATTGCCTATGTACTCAGGAGATTGTGTTCAATTCTTCTATTTGTTCAAGGCTTTGCTTTTATGGGGGAAATATTTTTCTTAATTTCTAGTCTCCCCCAGTTTCCGGGGTATATTTTCTCATCAGACTTAGGGCTTTGAAAGCTTTACCTTGAGAATTCACTTAATTAAACAAGGATGCTCTTTTAAGTATGGTCGAACTCTGAGTCATAAAGGAAAGCTAGTAAGATTTAAAATTAGTCTGTGACAAATACTAAATTTTTTCAGAGTAGAATCCACATTGTCCTTGAACTAAATAGAATATATAAATTGTCTTCACCATCATGTTCCTCGGGAATTCATTCATGTTTCTTCTATTCACAGTATCTTGTTTGCTCATCTTCCAACACTTCCACCCCCACCCCAAAGGCTGTTCCCTAAATGGTACTGTTACTCCTCAGAGACAGGGCATGCTCTGTGCATGATACATCCTGGAGTCACAGGAATCAGTGGCCTATCTATCACAAGGCAATGAGGTTGCTATGGGATCCCTCCCACTAAGCTGGGATAGGATGTCAGTGTGTAAATCCAAAAGGGATTCCTAAGTCAATGGAGGATGCCTAGGGAAAAAGCCTTATGTAACTCAGTTTTGGCAAATATCCAGTCTCCTAGGTACAAATGCTCTGAAGATCCATGGACAGAAAAGAATGGAGATTGTAACCAGACAGTTAGTGATCAGGAACTAGGCAAGGTGACTGCAGCAACTCTGAGACTGATTTGTTGTTGTTTGTTTTTGTGTTCTGTCTTATCCACGGTGGATTTGTATTCAGTACCTTTTGAAGTCTTACTTTGGGTGCTTGTCAAAAATAAAAACAAGAACCCTTGAGATGCTACAGAAATTATATATAATATGGTCTGTAGTAGACAAGAAAATGACATATTCTTATTTGCAAACTACAAGTCATTCTTCAATAGATTTTTATATAAAACAAGATGTTTTTATTGTTTTATCAAAGTTAAATAGTGAAAAATCAAAGCTAAGTAAAATGAGATGAGCCCAGTAAAACAGGAGATTGTAAGATGGACCTTGAACACACATTCTTTCCTTTCCCATCAGTCTTGGTACTGTTCATGAAGACAGCACTCTTAGTGTTTTACAGGTATGGAGGAAACCAGAGTGAGCACTGGCTGGATACTGACTGTAAACTTGAAAAATCTAAAAGAATACAAGCTGTCTAATATCCACAGATTTTCAAAATCTAAGAGCAATGTGTGTAGCGGGAAATCAGGAACTATATATGTGAACGATCGCGTCAGAGGACTGGAGACGAGTGGGGCGTGGTTAACTGGAAAGGATTCCGGAAGTAGACCTTCGAGGGAGAGGACCAGGACAGGAAGCCGGCATTCTCTCAAGAGAGTTCCCAACCAGGTGCGCAGTTCGGGCCAGCGGCGCGGGAGTTTGGACGTACGGTGTGGGGATGAGGAGTTTTCCTTAGAAACGCTCTGGCGCACTGCAACCTTATTCTTTCATTTTCTCTTAAAACTGTCTCTGTTTTGTAAGTGATTTTCACAAAATAAACCCCATTTAAAACATATCTCACGGTGGGTTTTTACTGTGATAAATGTGGGGCAGAGAGGTAACAACTCTAACTAGAAATTTGCTTTCTGAGTGAGACCATGGCGTGGTCCATGAGAAGGTAGGTGCATTTAGAATGAGTGTTGAACCTTGATGGAGAATCACTCAGAGAAGACAAGCACTGGAGATAGAGAAGGCCAAGAAAGCTTAAATAAGAGCTCCAGACTCCCTTACAGAGTGAACACGGATAAACTCATCCATGATTTTAAGGTGCCATCTCTTGCATTCTGTTTATGACTAACAATCTCTAAGAAAAAAATAAGCATCAAGGCTAAGTAAATATGCATTTACTTAGTATATTTTCAAAAGGTTTACTTATTTTACGTGGATGTACATGTGTGCCCAAGTGTATAAGTGTGCAGTGTGTATGCACATGACAGTGCCTGCATGTACCAGAAGATGGCATTGGAGCATCTGAAACTGGAGTCATAGGTGGTTTTAAACCCCCTGATGTAGGTGCTGGGAACCAAACCCAAGTCCTTTGTAAGAGCAGCAAGTGCTATTAACTGCTAGGCTGTTTCTCCAGTCCCTCAGGTCCATTTTATGGGAAAGAAAATAAGGCCATAAACCAGCATAACCTCTACATGTTAAGTCCATTATCTAGTGTGAACTGACTACGGGGCAGTAAGCTGGAAGAAGCAGGCAGGTAGCGTAAAAAGTGGCCTTCTAGCTCTGGGCATCAGACACACTGAGAGCACCAGGATGCATGTTTCAGAGGATGGGGAGCCCCAGACAACCAGTGAGTTAATTAAGTGGAGGGCAACAAAGATGATGACTTTATCTAATACAGACAATTAGGTAATCTTTATCTAATCTTCCTTTGAAAGACTCACAGATGTCCACAGTCCTCATGTTGTTTGGCCACTCCTGTGCTTCTGGCTCACCCTGACTACCAGGTTCTGTGACTTCTGCCCCCCTCAAAACCTCTTTGTCACCACAGCCTGTGTGTCATTGGTCTCCTCCATGTTTCTAAGGGCCACTTCTCACCTCTTCTGGGACCCTGCATGTGCAGAACACTGTTCACAGCCTTCAGGTCTGGTTTCCCGTCTGCATGAGTCAGACTCTCTTGAAGGTACAAACTTCCTTTAGTTCTTTCTTGTCTTTCTGGCCTCTTCCTCATCCCCTGCTCTGCTCTTCCTTCTCTGGACATTAAGAGTCAAGTCCTGGAGTCCTCCCCCACCTTCTCCAGGCATGCTGTCATGTACTCCTTGATGACTCCACCCTTGCCTGTCACCAATCTGTGACTGAAGGAACCTCAGCACTACGTTTTCATACTCTTTCCTGCTCTTCCATGATAGAACATCACATTCTCCACTACTGTGTCCGCATGCTGGCTCCATATTTGTTCCTCAAAACTTAAACACAGAGCCTGTGAGGTGGCTCAGGGGGGAAGGGTGTCTGTTGCCAAGCCAAGTACCCAAGGTCAATTCCCATAACCCACTCGGTAATAGAAAAGAACCCCTACAAGTTATCCTCAGCCCTCTGTACGCATATGTGCTATGCCATGCACACACAAATAAATAAATAAATGCAAAGATAAACAAACGCATCAGTTTACCTCCTATGCCTGCTCTTGCTCCAGGCATCCTCTCAATGAATGTGAACAACATCAAACGCTTACTGTAGGGTAGATTTTGATCTGTATAGTTTAACTGACAACTATGTTTAATCTTCAGAACATGAACTTGAAGACAATGCTATTATTTCCCTAACTTTACAAATAAAATAACCGAGGCACAGATGAGTCACTTTTGGTTAGTTTCTGAAGTCAATGCTAGGATTGACTGATTTACCTGAAGTTAAAGTGGTCTCGCCCCAGATCTGAGCACGTGACCACTGGACAGTGCCACTTCCCTTCCCCTGGACTCTATTCCTCGTCTTTAGCTCCCTTCTCTTGCCTTGGAACCTTTGCTAATTCTCTCTCTCTGCAAAGTTTCTCCCTTCATGACTCATAACCTAGACCAGTTTTATAGACTTTCAATTATTGGGAAGTCATTCATTTGTAGGTCTACTATAGCTACATTTATTTTTTGCAAAATGAAAAAAAAAATGCTTTCTTGTATTTAAAAATAACATGCCCATTGATCAAAATCAGAGGGTTTTCAACCTGTGAATTAATTAAATGTACGGTTGCAAAGATGGTACTCTTATTTCATGTCCATCATCTCCTTTGAAAGGCCCACAGATGCTCACAGTCCTCAGGATGTTCACTGTGTGCTTATCTAGTGGTAAGGGCGATTTCTGGTGTTTCAAAGCCCCACATTCTATACATAGTGCTTAGTGGTAAGGAAGGGATGGCGGAAGGCACTGCTCGGGATATTCTGCTTCAGGGAAAGAGTGTTTCAACACAATCCAGATGTGGAACATTGAGAGCAGAGATGCACAGGCTGCCTCCACCAGCCACCACAGAGAACCAAGAAGTTACCAAGTCACAGCTCCACTCTCCCTGCTCACACCATTCTCTGTTGGCAATGTCCTCTCTCGAATTATTTCTGTTGCTCCTTTCGATGTGTACTCTTCTCAGCTCAAAACAAGCTCAATTTTTTAAAACCTCCAGACAAGAAACAAGCTAACATGTAGGTCTGCTATAGCTACATTTATTTTTCACAAAATGAAAAATCAAGAGCAGGGCAGTCCTTAGTCAACTCTGTGGCTGAAGGAATGCTCATGGCAATTGGGTTCTATCACTGAGGCCACTGTTTACATCCTGCTGGAGGAAAGTATATGAAGGTCATGCTGGGGTTGAGAACCATTAGTCAGTCATTCCCCTGTGTTCTCACAGCAGCTTTGCCCAACCAGCTGACCGTGGGTATCTGTGTCAAAATAAGGGCTGAGCTGCACCTTTAAGACCCAACATTCACCCTGAGTATTTATGAATCCACAAAGGAGATATGACTAGAGCCTTGGTGCCATTACACCGGCAGAAGCAATCCAGCAGTTTCCATAGCATCTCAACCCAGGAGAAGGCTGTGTGAATCAAAGGGCTTCCAGTTCACGAAAACACAGCAAAATGAGGACAGTTACTCTAGCTCAAAGGCTCAGTGCAAAGGTGCTTAAGGCAGAGAAACTGAGAAACATACCTGAATGTTCACATCAGCCCCATTGTTCACTAACAGTTCCAGGCACAGAGCACCATGAGTGGACGCAGCTGCGAAGTGCAGAGGCGTGAAGCCGCTGTTGTTGGGCTGGTTCACATTAGCACCATAATCAATGAGCTCACTCACGACAGCATCCTGGCCATTGTAGCAGGCGATGTGCAGCGCCGTGTTTCCATAAACATTGATTTCATCAATCTGCAAAGCAGCCAATACAGGGCAATTAAAATCACTCGAGCCAATTTACTTCATTTGCCACAAAAGGCCTAATGGCTCTGGCGAGAGGAAGGAAATATCCACCATCAGCGTAATTATGCAGGGCTCACTTGCTCCCCAGCAGGTATCTCGAGAGTGCCTACCCTCCCTCCAAGAAAGACAAGCAAAATTGAATATGACAAGAAATGACCCACAGGGTATCAGAGGTTTGCCTGTGGAAGGGGATTTCCCAGCTAGAGAAGGACAAATAAGATCAAAGGCAAAGACACTTACAAAAATGTCAGGAAAAAAAAAAAAAAGGACAAGCCCCAAAGTCAAGGGCTCAGGAACAGTGACTATAAAAGGAGGGGATAGGATTAGCAAAAGGGGTAACTTGTGGATCCAGCACCCTTTAGTCAGGCTCAGAATCAATTTTGCTTCACTCTAGAGCCTGACCCTCACCAGCTGATCCGCTGCGGACTTTAGGGATGTTAGTCTAAGCTCCCTACCGCTTTCCCAGACCTGCTCATGGGTCTGGGTGTCTACTCTGGTCTCCTTTCCTCCAGGGGTAAGATATTACCATGCCTGGCAGAGGAGAATGGGACCGGCCGACTGAGTGCAGCACCAGAGTCCCTTTGCACCATCCTGCCATCCGTTCATCCTCTTGGGCTGTGAGCTGTGATTTTCAAGGTTAGCTTTCTGAGGCTCCTTTGTAAATGACTGATCAATACATATTACCTATGATATAAATGTTAGCCAGGAGGTGGTGACACATTGTTTAAATGCCAGCACTCAGGAGGCAGAAGAAGAGGCAGGTGGATCTTTGAATTTGAGGCTATCATGGTATACAGAGTAAGATCAAGGATATCCAGGGCCACACACACACACACACAGAGAGAGAGAGAGAGAGAGAGAGAGAGAGAGAGAGAGAGCGCAGGAAGGAGGGAGAGAGATGTTTATGTTTCTCTGTGTATACAGTCTGTTTCTGGCTTCCTGTTTTATTTAATCAATTCACCCATCACAATTTTTCTACCCATATAAAAAGAATACAAGCCCTAATGAAATAAATTTTGTACACTTGAATAAAAATGTAAACAAAATTTCATTTCAGAGCAGAAAAAAAAAAAACCAGAAAGCCGTGAACTGGGCAGTGGCACAACCATCAGGCCTTACCTCCACCCCCAGGTTCAGGAGATGCTTGACAACGTTGATCTGCCCATTGGAGGCTGCAGCATGCAGGGGCGTGTAACCCTTCTTGTCCTTACAGGTAACTTCAGCACCATGGTTAATAAGCAGTGCCACAACATCCAGGTGGCCTTGGCAAAGCAGCAAGAACATCATTAACCTTTATAAGGCAATTTGACAACTGACTGTACCAAAAAAGATCATTATTCACTTTTCTTACCACTAGTATTTTCCTCATGGAAAATAGTCAATGAGCATTTTTAAACTCCATCTCTGTGCTAGATGTTATGCAAATCCCATGGAAGAACAAGGACAATTCAAGACTTAAATGGGAGGTAGCAAAGGTGATAGCTGTTTACCATGAAAACAAAGAACCAGGGAGTGGCAACATGTTAGTACCACGGCCTTTTCAAAATTGTGCTGAAGTTGATTGTGTAATCCCTACAACTGAGAGACTGAGAGATTACAGATTCAGAGTCAGAATGGGCTACAGAGGGGATTCCTGACCACCCTAGATGGCTTAGCAAGACCCTGCCTCAAAACAGAAACAGAAGCAAGGGTTGTGCTAAAATTAAAACCATTTCTCACTCAAAAAGCCCCATAGTAACAACTTACATTAGAAAACTAAAGAAAGAAAAAACTTTAGAATACTCCAGATTTCTGTTAAATCTGAAGCTACCATTGCTTTGTTGGGTTTTAAACCATAAAAAAGGCAATTTCTTATGATTCTATTTAAATAACTCCTATAAATTACTCACGAAGTAGGAAACCCTCCTGATCTCAACTGTTGTGTTTGAACTCTAAGTCACTATGATAAATGTGTTTGGCTTTTACTTTATAACTGAAGATCATTCCAAGCTTAAGTTCATTGTTGAACAGTGCAACTATTCAGACAGGCAAAAATACTCAAGAAAAAAAAAAAAGCTAATCATCAATATTTCAGTATTTATTTTCCAAATTTCCCTTCACTGTTTAGAAGTTTCCATAACAATGGGAAATATTATAGATATTATCATATTCTATACATACATACAGAATATGATACATCTCCTCTTATGTGTCACAAGCCCTTGACATTTATAAATATGAATGGACACCATTGCTGTATCCTACTGTGTGCCACTGTGTGGATCCTCTGGAAACAACATCCCCTGGGTAGGTATTAGCTTGTGTGCACCTAGTCTGATAGACCTCTGTCTTCTTTTCTGATTGCAAGTTTATCTCCAATCAGAAATTGTAGCGGGGTTAAGCTGGTAATGTTGTAAATATTTGTTCTGCCTATGGGTTTAATGAAAGCTGATTGGCCAAAGGCAGACAGGAAGAGTGGGTGGGGCTACCAGGCTAAGAAAACTCTGGGAGCATCTCAGAGCATAGACAGATGCCTCAGGGTCACCAGAGCTGCCAGGATATGCAGAGGAAATGCTGCTGAGAAAAGGTACCAAGCCAGACTAGAATCATGAGTTAATCTAAGGGTAAAGAGTAGCAAGCTATATGCCTGGGCCCTAGGTCAATCAGCATAAAAATAATATATGTGTGTGTGATTATTTGGGCCTAAGCAGCAGCGGTGCTGAGAATGGGTGGAACCTCTGGGCTAGACCAGGAAAGTCCAGCCCAGAAACCTATTACAAAAAGAAATACACAGAAAGACCTTAGTTCTTCACGTCTTGTGTCTGCACTGAGAATTAACTGGGATGATTATCATTTGTCCAAGGTCTTTGTGCTGATCAAAAGCAAAGGACAAAACAGAGATGTCCCCTGTTTCTTCAACTCCAGCAGAGTGAAGTGCAGAGGGCAGCCTGTGGGTCTCTGCTTTCAGCACAGCAGAGCAGAAGCCTGATCGACAGGAACTCCACCACTGCTACCTACAATGGAGCCTGGAAACTTTCCTTTATTCCTTCCCTTTATTTCAAAAATATTTAGAAGTGCAGAGACAAAGAGCATGGTGCCCTTGCACTGTTAACAAGTCTTCTTTCTTTCCTAAACACTTTATTTGATGCCATAACAAGCTAACATACACACAAAATGTGTCGCTTTCCAGTCCAGAGTGAAAAATGTTCACAGAGGCCCAGACTATGAGTCATCCTTCCCCTCTGTTGGGATAAATAAGCCTCTGACAAGGCAAATGGCCAACTTGAGCACTTTACAGATGCCAGGAAACTGGGCCAAATCTTCATTCAAGTGGAATCCAACCCTTAAGGCAGAGTTGCCCAAGAAAGCCTACATGGTCAATAAGGGCCTGTGGCTTCTACAGTTAAGGACATCTGCTTATGGCTTTGAGTTCTTGTTTGTTATGTTGAAGGTCAAAACCAGGGTCTTATGCACACTAGGCACTTGACCTACCACTGAATAGTAAAGATCTACACACAGGATGCTCACCCATGTATGCTGCCCAGTGGAGAGCGCGCCGGTCCTTCTTGTCAAACGCATTGATGTTTGCCCCTTTGGCCAAGAGTAAAGTGACCATCTGAAAGACAAAAAACAACAACAACAAGATTAAGTGTTAACCCTACAATGATAAGGGCTCCTTGTTACGCACATGTGATCTAAACCAAATTAGCTCAACGCTAACAGCAAGTCAGGAATTTAGACAATAAAAAGACAATGTCACTGCAGGCCCTGCCACACATGTCAAAGAGAAGATTGATACGACAGTCTACTTTTTCAGCTCATTATGATCTGAGTTAGAGAATGGTTATAACTGCCCAAGTGACAGATCTCTATTACTCTGGCATTCACATAAAGTTTCAACAATCACAATGGCACCCTCTATGACTAACAGGTCTGACTAGTGAGTCCCAGTTCCCAGTGAGGAGAACACTTACCTCCATGTGCCCATTCAGAGCTGCATGGTGCAAGGCTGTGCGTCCTCCTCGGTCAGAGACATTGACACTGCTCAGTAGTGGGATGATCACTTCTGCACACTTGACAGCCTTATTGGCTGCTGCCACATGGAGGGGGGTCTGCCAGTTCTTGTCTCTCGCATTGACATCAGCCGAGTGTTTAATCAATACTTGCACTGCCTCCTACAACGAAAGCAATTTGCAGGGTCACTGACAAATGCCCAATCAATACTTCTTGCGTAAGGTTTTCTCAGGACACAGGAACTGTAGTGAGAAAGGAAAGAGTCCATGCGAGGTGGGCTGTGGACAAGCCAAGTCATACAAAGTAGAGATCTGAAAAATAAGATTCTCACTCTATCTCACTTTGCCAAGCCAAGAGCCTGGCCCCCAACTAAAATCAAATTTGTCTTCTAAAGACAGATTTCTTTAGACAGTTTTAGATCACTTAAAAACATACATGTGCAGATGTGCACATCAGGTAAAAGATCTGTAGAAAAACTTCCACAAAAATGTCTTCTAACATGAAAGGAGTCTGACTGTTAGCTAACAAATCCCAAAGCCCACCACATTCTTGAACCACTTTTTGGTTTGGTTGGGTTTGGTTTTATAACCTGACCACTGTTTCCTCTCCTTCCTCTCCTCCCAGTCCCTTCCCCCCCACACACTTCTTCTGCTCCCCCATGTATTCCTCCTTTATTTCTATTCAGAAAATAGCAGGCCTCCCAGATATCATCCAAACATGGCATATCAAATTGAAGGCTGGATGAGGCAACCATTAGGAAGAAAGGGCCCCAAAAGAAGCAGTAACATCACCTGTTCCCACTGTTAGGTATCCCACATGAAGACCAAGCTACACAACTGTAACACATATGCAGAGTGCCTACATCAGGTCCATGCAGGCTTCCTGGTTGTCAGTTCAGTCTCTCTGAGCCCCTGAGCACAGATTAGTTAATTATGTGGGTTTTCTTGTAGTATCTTTGACCTCTCTGGCTCTTACAATCCTGCCTCCCCTCTTCTACAGGATCCCTTGAGCTCTGACTAATATTTGGCTGTGGTCTTTGCATCTGTTTCCATTGGTTGCTGGATGAAGCCTCTCTGATGACAATTGGGCTAGGATCCAGTCTATGAGTATAGAAGAATATCACTAGGAGTCATTTGATTGTTGTTTTTCACAGTTGTGTTTGGTTTTATCCTAGGTCTCTGGGATATTCAGTATCTGGGTCCTGACCCTCCAGGCAGGGTCAGGAGTAGACTCCCTCTCCTGTCATGGGTCTCAAGATGAACCAGCCATTGGTTGGCCACTCCTACAATTTCTACACCACTTATATTCCAGCACACCTTGTGGTATAACAAATTGTATGTTGAAGGTTATATGGCTGGGTTGGTGTCCCAATCCCTCCATTTAGTCTTACCTGGTTACCTGGTTATGGGAGATAGCCAGTTAAGCTTCCATATCCCACATTGCTAGGGGTCTTAGCTAGGATCACCATCATAGATTCCTGAGAATCTCCACTGCACTAGGTTTCTAGCTCATCACTGAGATGCCCCTAATTCCAGTTGTCTCTTCCAGCACTCTCTCCTTCCATCCCCCTTCCCTGCCTGATCCCTCCTGTTCCCATTTTCCCACACATACCCTTTCCTCCACTTGAGATATATACTCTGTTTTCCCTTCCTAGGGAGATTCATATGCCCTACATTGAACCCTCTATGTTACCTAGCCTCTTTGGGTCTGTGAATTGTAGCATGGCTGTCATTTACTTTACAGCTCATATCCACTTATGAGTAAGTACATACCATTTTGTCTTTCTTGGTCTGAATTACCTCACTCAGGATAATTTTTTCTAGTTCAAAAAATTTGCCTGAAAATTTAATGATGTGATTGTCTGTTTTTAACAACTGAGTAATGCTTCATTGTGTAAATGTACCATAATTTCTTTATCCATTCTTTAGTTGAGGAACATCTAAGTTTCCAGTTTCTGGCTATTATGAATAAAGCTGCTATGAACATAGTTGAGGAAGTGTCCTTGTGACATGATGGAGCATCCTTTGGTTATATGCACAAGAGTGTTACAGCTGAGTCTTGAGGTAGATTGATTCCCAATTTCCTGAGATACCACCATATTGATTTCCAAAGTAGCTGTACAAGTTTGCATCCCCACCAGTATTGGAGGAGTGTTTCCCTTACTCCACATCCTCACCACCATAAGCTATCATTAGTGTTTTTGATCTCAGCCAATCTGACAGGTCTAACATGAAATCTCAGAGTCATTTTAATTTGCATTTCCCTGACAACTAAGGATGTTAAACATTTAAGTGTTTCTTGACCATTTGATAGTCTTCTGTTGAAAATTCTGTTTAGATCTGTATCCCATTTTTGAATTGGACTATGTGGTTTGTTGATATCTAGTTTCTTGAATTCTTTATATATTTTGGAAAGAGCCCTCTGTCTAATGTGGGGTTGGTTAAGATCTTTTCTCATTCTGTAGGCTGCCTTGTACCAATTTTTAGATCTAGGTTTTCTGTGCCAACATATAATACATAATATTCTATCTTGTGGACGGCTGGAGAGATGGCTCAGAGGTTAAGAGCACTGACTGTTCTTCCAGAGGACCTGAGTTCAATTCCCAGCAAAATGACATGGTAGCTCACAACCATCTATGATGAGGTCTGGTGCCCTCTTCTGTAAAACTGTATGCATAATAAATAAATAAATCTTTAAAAAAATATTCTATCTTGTGAATCAATATGTAGTCAAAGACAGACTGTGTGTGGTCATGTACTATCTCAGCATAGAACTATAAACAGTTCCTTTTTCATTACAACTAGTAACTTTTTTGTTGTCTTGGTTTTGTTTTCCTTGTTTGTTTGTTCATTTGGTTTGAAGCCAACTCTCACTAAGTTGCCACTGTAACTTGTAGTGGGATTATGCTGGTAATGTTGTACATATTTGTCCCATCTATGGATTTAATAAAAGCTGATTGGCTAAAGGCAGACAGGAAGTGTGGGCGGGGCTACCAGACAAAGAAAACTTGGGAACATCTCAGAGCAGACACAGATGCCACAGAGTCGCCAGAGCTGCCAGGAGACACAGAGGAAATGCTGCTGAGAAAAAAGTACAGAGCCGCATGGCTGAACAAGATGGGTTGAGTTGAGATGAAGGAGTTAGCAAGTTATATGCGTGGGCCCTAGGTCAATCAGCATAAAAATAATATAAGCCTGTGTGTGATTATTTGAGCCTAGGTGGCAGTGGGGCTGAAAGTGGGTCCGAACTTTGGGGCCAGTACAGAAAGGCCAGGCTAGAAACCATTTACAACAGGAACTCACAATGCAGTCCAGCTTGTCCCTAAGCATAGGACCCTCCCTTGTTAGCCTCTTGTGTGATGAGATTGTGGGTGCACACCACAAAGCTTGGCTATAACGAGTAACTTCTTTTGTCAGTTGTTTTTCAAAAACAAAACCATTACTGAGACTTTTGAATTTGATTTTTCCTTCCCTTGACCCAATCAACTTGCCTATTTCTCCACCTACAATTCTCAACTCTAGCTATACAATAAAATCAGAGGTCTGGGCCCACCCAAGACTTTACAAGACTTTAGCATTTCTTTATCCTCTTCTTCTGTTTACTCGAGTGACTTATGTAGTTTCTTTCAAGAAGTAAATATTTACTGATGGCTTCTTCCACTTCTGAGACATCCAGAGGACTCATTTGTGGTGTTATTGAGGAATTTTTTGTCATTATGGCATCAGTAAGCTGGTGAAAGATATCAGTACCACACTGTCACTATCCTTTGTGAACCAAAAAGTTATTTTTAGGACATTCAATCCCCAGAGTATAGATATAACTACTAAATCAGATGAATATATAATAGTGTGCTTCAGATAAATGATTTGAACGCAGAAAAAGCCTGGATGTCAATATTTACAAAAAAAAAAAAAAAAAAAAAAAAAAACCTATGAGTCAGAAATAGCAATACATTGATACATTGAGATGAACAGCTAACTTGGACAGCAAAAGAAGAGTAAAAAGAAACTTTAGAAATCTATCATACAGGGGCTGGAGAGATGGCTAAGCGGCTAAGAGCACAGACTGCTCTTCCAGAGGACCAAGGTTCGATTCCCAGCACCCACATGGCAGCTCACAACTGTCTGTAGTTCCAGTTCCAGGCAAACACCAAGGCAAATAATTAAATAAATAAATAAGTTTGAAAAATAAAAGAAATCTATCATACAGCTGAGATAAGAAGTACAGGAACTTTAGGAACCTCTTCTAGATGATGCCAGGAAACTGATGTGACCAAGAAAAATAAACAGGACATATGCTGCCTACTTCAGAAAGGCTGTCAAAATATTACTCAGCATGACTTGAACCCACCTTAGGATGAAACATGAATATATAACTCTTACATTTGTGTGTGTGTGTGTGTGCGTGTGTGTCTACAAGTCGACCATGTGGGTTCTGGAAACTGAACTTACATCTCTAGGGTTACAGGTAAATGCCATTACCTGCTGAGCCAGCTCCCAGGCTCCACATGAATTATTACGCTCATCTGGGCACAAAACATTGCTTCAACTACAAGTATCAAGAGAAATTAGTTTGATTCTAGCCTAAAAAGAATACCTGAAGGAACAAAAATAAACAAAAGTCACAATATAAGAGATAAGCAATAATATAATATTTTGGAATAAGAAATACTTTTATCCATTTTGGTCTGATAATTTCTCAAGTCAATTTGAATGCAGAGACAACCATGTGTCATGGTGAGGGAGCACTGGATTCTCTCCACTTGCATCTTTTCTTTAAAAGTGAAAGCATTACAGCTGCTATTTACCTCAGGGTTGGCACTCTGCCCTTGGCTACTCAACCAAGGCTCTTTCCTCACAGATACACTAGGAGATCCTCAGTGAAGAATGGTGCTGAAGAGTGGAGGCTCTCCCTCTCATTCACTGCCTGTGACTGCGCTTCAGTGCAGTGGTGGCCTGAAGGTGTACTTATAGGTTGCAACAATACCTTTAAACTAAAAGAATCCTAAAACTGCCCAGATCAAGGGGCACAGGACTACAGTCTCAGCTACCTGGGAAGCTGAAGCAGGTGGATTGCTGTTAAGACCAGCCCAGGCAACCCTTAATATAAAAAGTGAAAAGGGGATTCAGGATATAGCTGATTGGCGGGATGCGGCCCCAGGCTCAGCACCCAACATGGGCTGGGGGGAGGATCCATGCAAGGTACCCAAGGAACAGAACCATCAACAGCATGCAGGCCCTGAAGCTGCTCACTGCCCCAAAGACAGCCTTATGCCTCAAGAACCGATGCATCTCACTGCCCTAGGGAGAGCTTTATCTCAAGAATATCTTGAAGTTAAAAAGCAGTGACAGGTCCAATCAAACCCGACAAGAACTTGGCCAAGGCAAGGATAAATAAAGCTGGGTGGTGGTAATGATGCATGACTTCAACCCCAGCACTTGGGAGGCAGAGGCAGGTGAATCTATGAGTTCAAGGCCAGCCTGGTCTACAGAGTAAATTCTAGGATAACCAGGGTTACACAGTGAAATCTTGTCTCAAAAAACAAAACAACAACAGAAACCACCAAGAGAGAAAAATATTCCACCCCAGACAAACACACTTGTTTGTAGTGGGAAATCAGGAACTATATATGTGAACGATCACGTCAGAAGACTGGAGATGAGCAGGGCGTAGTTAACTGAAAAAGATTCCGGAAGTAGACCTTCGAGGGAGAGGACCAGGACAGGAAGCCGGCATTCTCTCGAGAGAGTTCCCGACCGGGTGCACAGTTCAGGCCAGCGGTGCGAGAGTTCGGACGTATGGTGTGGGGATGAGGAGTTTTCCTTAGAAACACTCCGGCACACTGAGCTCCCTTTATTTTCTCTTAAAACCGTCTCTGTTTTGTAAGTGATTTTCACAAAATAAACCCCATTTAAAACATATCTCACGGCGGGTTTTTACCGCAATACTTGTTCATATGTGTATAATTTAAATATAAATGAATGAGAAACATTGTTCTAAAAGTGTGTGCTAAACAATCCTTTTCAGATATAGGACATAAAATGGTAGAATCTTTTATGTGCATTCACAGCAAAACAATACACATTGTCACACCTACACCCCGGTTTAGTGTTACTTCACCATGCTTGTATGGATTCTTACTTTTGTTAAGTGTTATGCGAATTTAGAATAGATTAACAAAATAAAATATGCAGGATCGTTCCCAAAACTTATTCTGTTTGGATATAAAACTGGTAAATTCATGAGAAATTTATAATTAAAGTTAAATATAATTATCTTTTTTCCCTCAGTGCTGGCGATCAAACCCAGAGTCTGTATGCTAACCCAATCCTTTATTGGTGATCAATATTCCCAGATTAAAGTGTGTAATTATTAACATAACACAGAGGAGGTGAATAAGACATTGCCTAGCACTGGGCAGGGGTGGTGCACCTGGGGAGGCAGATGGATCTCTATGAGTTCAAGGCCAGCCTGGTCTACAGAGATAGTTCCAAGACAGGATCCAAAGTTACACAGACAAACCCTGTCTCAACTCCCCCCGCCTAAAAAATATTGCCTAACTATATTTTAATAAATGCTTAAGAATGATTACAATTAATTTATTCAAAGGAACACTCTAAGCAAAGATAGTATAGAGTTCCATGCAAGCAATATTTACATATAAATAAATGCTTTTTGTTTGTGTGGTAGTTTGAATAGGTTTGGGACCTATAGACTCATGTGTTTGAATGCTTGGCCCATTGGGAATGGCACTATTAGGAGATGTAGTCTTTTGGGGTAGGTGTGGCCTTGTTATAGAAAGTGTGACACTGTCAAGTCAAGCCTTGAGATTTCGTATGTGCAAGCCATGCACAGAGTGGCAGTTTCCTGATGCTTGTGGATCAAAATGTAGAACTCTCAGCTCCTTCTCCAGCACCATGTCTGCCAGCACTCTGCCATGTCCCACCATGATGATAACAGACTAAACCTCTGAAACTGTAAGCCACCTCAATTAAATGTTCTCCTTTATAAGAGTTGCCATGGAAACACATGTAGAGACCCACAGTCAAACATTAGGCTGGGCTCAGGGAATCTTACCAAAGAGGAAGAGGAAGGACTGTAGGAGCCAGAAGGGTCATGGACATCACAAGAAAATCCACAGAATCCACTAACCTGGGCTCATAGAGACTCAACCAACAACCAGGAAGCCTGCATGGGACTGACTGGGCACTCTGCATCTATGTGACAGTGGTATGGCTTAGTCTTCCTATGAGGCTCCTAACAGTGGGAACAGGGGCTGTCTCCAACTCTTTTACTGGCTTTGGGGACCCCTATCCTCATCCTGGGTCACCTTGTCTGGCCTTAATACATGGGGAGCTGCCTAGTCTTACTGAAACTTGATATGCCATGGGAGCCCTGCCCCTTTCTGAATAGAAATGGAAGAAGAGTGGATGGGGAGAGAAAAGGGGAGGTAGAGAGGGAAGGAAATGGAAGGAGGGAAGGTAAACTGTGGTCAGAATGTAAAATTAATTTTTTAAAAGAAGTTGCCGAAGCCCTGGTGTCTTTTCACAGCAAATAGAACCCCTAATTAAGACAGTTTGCAAAGCTAGATCTTGAATTCAAGGCCAGCCTGTGCTTCAATCAGTATCATTAATACATTTTAATTATACATGTATTATGTCTTGTTTTTATTTTAAAAAAAGTTTTGAAGGGATTTCCCTTGTTTATCTGCTTCCACAGTGTCCATGCCTGCATTCACACACCACAACAGAGCTGAGATGCTGTGACAAGAAAACACATAGGTGGGCATGCTTACTATCTAGCCCTTTACAGAAAAAGTTTGCAGACTCCTTGGAACAGCCCTTGATTAAATTATCATAAACTGGAAACCATCACGTATGATTAAAATTTGTCTTGATGGGAAATATCTATAAATAAGTGAAATTCTATGGAGGAAGCTATGCTGAGTCTCCATGTTAAGCAAGGCCCTGACTGTGAGGAGTCAGCTAGGAATCTCATGGAAGACACACAGAGCGTCCATGTTGTTCATAGTGAGTAAAAGGACATGGTGCACCCCAGGACAAAGAGGTGAAAACCCAAGCCGTGTAAACTGAGAAAAATGGACACCAGAAGCCTAAGAGTAAACTTACAAAAGCAGACCATTAGCTAGATGAGTGTAAGGATGCTGTCAGCAACCTCAGCCTCCCAGGATTCTTTGAAATCAGAAAGAGAATACTAGACTTGTATGAGACAGAGCTTTGAAAGCAAAGCAATCGTGACTGACATTTGGATTGCACTTTAAGAGTTCAGCCAAGGAGAAAATACATAGGGCAGGGCATCTCTTCTCCGCCAACTTTCCCCATGTGGCTGTAATGGTTCCACACTGGCCTTCCACATCAAGGATACTCTGCCATTCTCCACTTTCATATTTGTATCTATCTACTTCATGACTCCTGTTCTTTCCACCTTGGTAATATGATAGGACTCTATTAAGAAATACATAGCATACAAAGGAGAAGTTTTAGTTTCCAAAAACTCACTTTCTAAAATGTGAAAAATATCTGCAACACAACTGCACCCAAGGCTCCAGGAACATCACAGAAAAGGGAAGAGAGTTAAAGCCTGGGCAGGAAGTTTACTGTGAGACTGTGTCCTAGGAATGTCAGAGACTGCACCCAGAAAGTCTCACCAACTTGACTGTCCAAATGTGAGCCGAGCAACAACAGACATTCTAAAGCAAACAGGAAATTCCGTGACCTACACAAAGAACTACAGTCAACTAAGGAAGGCTGAGAGTGGGGAGGAAGGTCTCCCAGGGAAAAACACACCCATT